>WOXC01000753.1:0-15795 GCA_011680675.1 Gymnobelideus leadbeateri
GGTTGCGCAGCGAGTAGGTGAGCTTAAGTGATCTGTACAAGGTCATACAGATAGTCAAGTGAGAGATGCTAGATGGTCAACAGTGTCACATACTACAGAGAGGTTGACTGGAATGAGAACTGAGAGAAGTCCCTTGGATTTAGCAATTAAGAGATCATTGGGAACTTTGGAGAGAACAGTTTCAGTTAAATGAAAGCCATATTGCAGTGAATGAAAGAAGTGGAGGCAATGAGTTGAGGCAGCTTTTTCTAGCCATTTGACCATGAAAAAAATGAGAGCTCCTTAAAAAAAGTGAGAGCACACAAGTAAAAGCATGAGCCTGGGCAATGGTGAGCAATGAATAACCTGGAACTAGAACTTCCCAACTCCAAGATCAAGGGATGTTAGCACGATGCCAGAGGCCCGAGAAGAAGACTTGGAGACAGAAAGACCTGGGTTCATATTCTACCTATGACACTTCCTGCCTGGGACACTTCATTTCTCTGCATCATCATTTCTTTGTAGGTTGAATGTGGATAAATGATAGGCTGTGCTAGAATTACTGACTTCACAGGGTTGTTGGAAGGCTCCAATGGGAGGCAAGAAAATGATTTGGAAACTTTAAGACCAAATGAGTGAGAGGAACAGAAGTGGTTGCAATGAGAGTAGTCAGCTTTTTCTTGGTGTTGGATATGAAAGGGCACTAGAGGTATGAAGATGGGAGGGTAAAGGAGAAGGAGAGGTGACACCTGGGCTTGTTTGTAGACAACAAAGGAAAGAGCCCATGGATGGGGAGAGATTGAAGACAAGAAGGGGGCAGAATGATTGTTGTGAATGAGGAGCAATCTACTGGAGAATATAGGAGAAGATGGGGTCAAGGGAGCAAATAGAGGAGTTTGCTTTGGTCAGGGTCAAAGGTGAAAGAGAAGATGGAGAATGATGTCAATGGGGTTTGAGATGTTGCAAAGGGAAGAAGAGAGTTCGTGCAAAATGGCCTCAATGAAGTAGGTTGAGATAATCTGCTACAAAGGCATGGGGATAAGGTGCTACAGGAGGCTTGAGGAGGACAGAGACTGTCATTTCCCCAGAAGGCAATACAGAGAGAGAAGAGTAAAATGATCGGGTAACAAGGGCTGAGGTAGGCTTTGACAACTCCCCATTTGTAGGGGCCCATGGTTTCTTAATGACTTCCTCCAGCTCTTTCCAGCTGTGTGGTAGTAATGTTGGAGGAACCTGGTGGTAGGAATAAGCCAGGGTTGGATTTTGGCAAAGGTATGAGTGGCAAGGGGGTGAGAGCTAGGCACTAACCTCTGGCTCCTGGCAAACAGGGAGGCTGAGGAAATAGGAACAAAGGAACTGAGTTCAGTGAGGCACTGTTTATTTAGTCCAGAGGACTTCAGGCAGGTAGCATCCCCAAGATCACCCCAAAAGCTTTCAGTTGCCCATGAGATACTGATGGGCCCTACAAAATCCCTACTGGGGAAACCTAGGCCAGGGCAGGGTGAGCAACTCTCAGACCATGGTCTCTACTCCAAAAGGAACAGATTTGAGGAGGGGATCTAGGAATATGGGTTGTGGTTGGATCGCATGGTTTCCTGAGTCAACATGTGGCCCACCAAGTCTGGCAGCCGGCAGAATTCTTATGGTGACACTCATGGAGGTGTGGGACAGCCCCTTCATGCAGTCAATACAGTCTCATGGATGAGATCATGACCCCAAAGGTCAGGAGAGGAAGGGGTCTTGTCTCAGAGTCACCTCCCTCCCTGACTTCCAAGTCACAGGAGAAGAAATGAATAAATATATTGGGGGAATGGGTAAGGGAGGAGAGCAGAAGGTAGGGTACCCTAGGAGGTGAGAAGAACATGAGTGATCTGGATCCTGGCTCTGATGGAGTCAAGAAAAAGACACTTCTGATTCTAGCTATTGGGGCTATGGAGAGGGAAAAAGATCAGGCCCTGGAAAGGTCCCCAAGATGAGGAAGCCAGGGTCCCAAAGGCCAAAGTTTTCACAATGTGGAGTTCAGTCCAGTGAGTAACAGCAGCATAGCAAGGTTAACAGGGACGTAGGCCAAGGGCCAATCTGGGGACCCATTCAACTCCACCTCCACAGGATAGTGGTCACTGATGTTCAGAGCCTGTGGATAAGGAGGAGATTTGGAGGTCATGCCCCATTCTTCCTTGAAACCTGGTCCTCAGCAACTATTTCTGTCTAGTTTTGAGCTCAAAATGGTAGCAGCTCAAACTGATCATCCCTACCTGCAGTCACTCCCCTCTCCCCCATCCCCTAGCCCCCAGAACCCTCCTCTCAGTTTTCTCCAACCCCATTTTCCCAAGTTTGGCCCTTACTCCTACCTTGGCTTCAGTCAACTGAAAGTTTTGGGGAAATTTGAAGGCAGCAGCCATTTTCACCAGCTCTTGGCAGACCTCTCCATGAACCACAATTCTGAGAGATCGACAGGGGGTTGGGGGAAGACAGGAAGAGTTATCAGTTGGGTTACAGTGCTAAACCCAAAACCGTTTTCCCCAGCAGCCTGATCCAGGGAGTCTAACCTACAGGCCCAGGCAGGAGGACTGACCGGTCATAGGTGCAGTGTGTACTCTCTCGCACAGTTGTGTCCTCCCCATCAGGGATCACCCAGTGGAAGCCTGGCTTGGTTCTTAGCACCAGCTCCCCTTGACGCTTCTTGGACAATGATGAGCAATCTGCATTGAAGTCCCCAAGCAGTATCACATTCTGGGGACAGGGCAAGAGCTGGGGTCAAGCCCAGGGGTCCCAACCTAATACCTCTTCCAAACTTGCCCACTAATTCCCTCCCCCAACCCTTCCCAGACCCCCAAGCCTCCAGCACCTCATTCTGCCAATGCTGGGAGACATTGAGGAAGACGAGATACAGGGCATCCAACTCAGTTGGCACATCCTTGGGGGTAGTGTGCAAGGGCACCAGGGCCAGCTTGGGGAGCACTAGAGAGGTGAGGAGGGCAAAGTGAGGACCATCCATCCCCAAACCCTCCCCTTTGTCCCTCTCATCTTCCTGGACTCCATTTCCTCTGTTCTTCCCCCTTCCTTTTCCTGCCCCTGTCGCCAGCATTCCACACCCAGGCTCTGTTCATACCCTTGCTGGGCAGGCTGAATTGGGCCACAAATGGCTCTCGGGCAAAGACATCCATCTTATCGTCATACACATAGGCCTTCAGGACCTGTGTCCTGTGTGATCTGTAGGGGACAGAGGATGGAGAAAATGAGGGAAATACCCAAAAGACAGACTTTCCCTTTTGAATGTGCTCTGAGCCCTGGAGGGCTTTTCTTTGGAAATGCCCTTCAAAGCCTGTTGCAACTGGGCAGGACAATAGACCTGAGAGAGGAAAAGTGGCAGCAAAGCAAGGGGAGGAAAGAATGTGTACTCTTCACATTTTCTTCTTGTCAGCTAAAAGGGAGGGATGGTGAAAAATTGGTTATATGCCACTCAGGATCAAGAACAAAAGCAGGCAAAGGTCTGTAAACTCTACAGAAGTGTCACACACATACAGCATTAACAGAAGGGCATCAACAGTGGTGAGCAGTGAATAACACCCCCCAAAACTGAGTCATTTAACAGACAGGAACCAACTAGCTCCTGATCGACATGAGAATCATTTCTGAATCCACAACCTGGGTGCAAAGAGCAATGCTAAATGCAAACAGTATGAGATGAGAAGGTACTCCATTAAAATGGCTCCAAGCTGGAAAATGGAAAATGAAGATGGGAATACACCTCCTAGCAACATTTCCTGCAGAATTATGACTATTCTAATCAAATTACTTCAACAAGGAGACCCAACAGCCTGGAAATGACCTGGACCACTTTGATCTCCTTGCCAAAGAGAGAAATGTGGCAGCCAAGGGGCAACAGCAGTTTAGACTATGAAGGCCTTTATAAAATCTTATAGAAGAAGCTGATAGATTACAAGAAGCCTCAAGTCATAAAACACTGAAAAGCAGTGAAGGGGAAAAAACATGTTTATAGAAAACTTGACAAGAGACCCAATTAAGCCAGATTAGAACATTTAAGGATTGGTGTTGGAAGATAGACCACAGAACAAGTGAACAATCAGAGATGCTCAGCTAGCATTTCTTTCTCTGTTCAGTCATTTCTCAGTCATATCTGACTTTTCATGACCCCATTTGGGATTTTCTTGGCAGAGATACTGGAGTGGTTTGCCTTCTCCATTTCCTTCTCTAGCTCATCTGACAGATGAGGAAACTGAGGCAAACAGGGTGAAATGACTTGCCCAGGGTCACATAGCTAGTAAGTGTCTGAGACCAAGTTGGAACTCAGGAAGAGGAGTCTTTCCGACTCCAGGCCCAGTGCTCTACCCCCTGCAGTGCCACCTAGCTGCTCTATTTTTCTCTCTAGATAACTCTTTTCTCCATCAACGACAGAGGAGTCATCCATCTCCTTTGTACTCTAATATCACAGCTCCCAATGCACAGTATAAAGAGTGAGACAGCCCTGGAAAGGGGGGTGGGGGGGATGAACTACTAGACCAAGCCAAACAGATGCCAAAGAGATCCATGCTGGAGGTGACAAAGCTGTGAAGCCATTGAGGGGCTGCCTTTCAAGAAGACTCCCTGACGATTAGATCATACACACTTGTAATGGCCCCAGTTAGCATGGTTTTATGATTTTCCTCAGCTCCATTCAACAGCATATGAGTAGGAGCAAAGCAGACAGATGGTAGAAATAATCCAAGGATAGGGTTTGGTAAGACATAATCAGCAAGGGCAAGGGGTCAAAGGATTCTAGAGTAAAGGATAGCAGAGAGTTTAACTAGTTCACCCAGTGTAGGGGCAATGGCCTAAGAAAGAATTGAGGGGGGCGGCGAGGTGGTGCAGTGAGTAGAGCATTGGCTCTGGAGTCAGAAGGACCTGAGTTCAGATCCGACCTCAGACACTTAATGCACACACAAATAAAAACCTAGCCATGTGACTTTGGCAAGTTACTTAACCCCAATTGCCCTCCAAAAAGCAAAAAAAAAAAAGAAAGAATTGAGGGGCAGAGGCACTGGAGGGCATGAAGGAGGACAAAGAACAGGGAGGACAAAGAACCTTGATGGTCACACAGTTAATGCATTCCCACCGCACTATATAATAAATCAATATGCCAACCTAAACACTCTCTCCTACAAGGTATCTTCCATGTATGTGTCAAAATCAAGACTAGGAACCAAGGCAGAGACTCAAGATCCATGCATGGGTCAAGAGTACTCATTGTCCAACTGAGGTTATGCAATTGAATGCACAGTCCACAGAACTTGTCCAGCTATGTGCTTATACATGTATGCAAGTACATCTACACATGTGTGTTTATCTTGGACGCCGTAGATGGACAATGAGCTCGTCCAGAATTAAAGGGAAGGATTTGGGAAATTGTGCAGCATTTCCAATGAGCCCAATCTTCTCTCCCTGAAATAATAATCCCTTTTTTATCAAGGGATACTATGTTGCTGAAGATCAGGGCATACCACAATCTCAGAAGAATGAAAAGGGCAGCTCTTTCCCAGGGCCATGGAGACAAGGTGGGCTTTCTGGTTCTGGGCTTTCATTGGCCTACTGCAGGTCTGTGTTGCTTAGTACTGAACTCAAGCTCACAGCTTCAAAGTTGCAGAGATCACAGGGTTGACACCTAAATTTTTTTCTGACCTTCAGCTTAACTTTCAAAATAAGAAGGAGCAAGAGCAGGCATGGAAGAATCAGAGAGGGACACAGGCAAAGAGGCACTGGCCTGCACCCAAACCTGAAGAGAAGGAAGAAGGGAGAGAAAGGGCTATGCAACCACATGGCCTCTACAGACAAGAAACCAAGGAAAAGGTCAAAGAATGAGAAAGGTGGAACATTGGTGACAGCTTGGAGGAAGGGAGGTGGAACCTAGACAGGAGAAGGCCAGAAGCAGGTCAGAGATGCCTAGCTTCTCTAGGACCTTGGAGAGGTCCATACCATCCACATCGGCATAGCAGGCAGCCACACTCATAAAGGAGCAGCCTAGATTTAGGTGAACTTTGTGAATTGTGTGTTATGAGGACTGCATGGATTCAGAGAAAAGGTGGAAGCCACTAGAGAGGAAAAAGAAGTCACCAGGATTTTAACTGGGCTAACCTCTTGGAAATTAGTGGGAATCAGCCTCTCACGTGGATTGCTTCTCACTGGTCTGTTGGTTGAAAAAACAGTCACACCATCTGTGCTTTATAAACTGCATGGTCAACACAAAATTGGCTCAGGGATAAGGAGGGAGGAAAAGACCTACTTTTGGGGGTGTTTGTTATATGAATCCCACCTTCCCTATCAAAAGGATTTAGAGATACTTCCTGGGGCAAGAGAGACCAGGGATTGGACAGAGGCCTGGGGGAAGAAAGCAGATCAGAGGTAAGTGGAGAACACAGCTGGAACTAGAACAGGGCAACTGGCACTTTGTTCCAAGTTGATAGGATTTTGAGGTTGCTTTATAGCATTTGAGCCTGCAGGCCTAAACAATTGAACTTAGCACCAGGTTAGTAAGAATAATTAGTTAAAATAACCAACTTCCTTCCAGTGGTTAAGCTCATCCTCATCTGAGGATGAGTTCCCCCTGGCCCTGCTGTCTTTCCCATCAGTGGCCTTGCAGTGTCCTAGGGTTTTTGTCTCTTCCCACCCCCACAAGGTGGAGTCCCAAAGTCTCTCTCACCATATGCCTTATGTCAGAAGATCCAAGGTCCCTTCTTTCCCACAACTCAATTTGCTTGGCCCAAGAAGTCCTCATGGGAGTGTGAGCCTGGGGTGGCCTGACCCAGGGAGAGTGGGGACAGAGATGCTGTACTCACCGGTACACATAGACATATTTCTCCATGTAGGTACTGCGTCCCAGCAGAGGACTACTCAGGGAGCTATAGGGGCCAGAGTCATCGAACCTGATGGAGAAAGGCAGGATCAAAGCTCCCCATTCCCAAAGGTCAGTTTTCCCTGAGCTTTCCAACCTCCCTGCAATGGCTGCTGTACCTCCCTACCTGTTGAGGTCCCTAAGCAGCAGAGGAATGGCATCTCCCGAGGTATCCACCACTTCCTGCAACACTGTGATGTCACACCGAGCCAAGATCTGTTGGACACAGCAGTGGTCACCTCCCATCCTCTGCCTCAGCCTGTGCCCCAATTTGCTTCTCTCTTGAGTGTCCACTCAGAACTGGGGCTGCTGTGGCTCCACCCCTACCCAGTGCCCAGAATCCAGGACATACCTACATAGTATATCAGAGATGAATGGCATCTTAGAAAATATCCCTTCACTTGACAGTGAAAGAAACTGAGATCTAGAGAAATTCTCTAATAGGGGCTGAAATGGAATTAGAAGTGAGCTGACCCCTCACAGTTACCTCTTCTTTGTTGTGCTCACCTTAACTATAGTTTCCATGATGTGGATCTTTGCCAGTTTGGCAACTGTCAACCGCTGGGCATTGAAAGCACAGATCCGGAAGGCACTAGTCATTCCTGCCAGGAGCAGGATAAAGAGCAACATGGGCACTGGGATAGGCATGGCTACCTACTGAGGAGGGAAGAGACAGGGCACGAGCTAGAACAGGCTTCAGATGCTTCCCAAAGGGCTCCAACCCAACTGTCCACCTTTGAAAAAGCAGCCCCTTCATCTCCAGAGGAGGCAGCATTGGGGCTCATATTGTTCAAGACATAAGTAGAAGGAATGCAGGGCAGCTAGGTGGCCCTGGAGTCAGGAGGACCTGAGTTCAAATCTGACACTTAACACTTACTAGTTATGTGACCTTGGACAAGTCACTTAACCCCAATTGCCCTGCCTGCCCCCCTCCAAAAAGCAAAAAAGAAGGGGAAGAATCTGGGAGAGTCATAGATGGGTGTCTCACTGAATCATCAGGCACTACATAGGAAGGCAGCTGGAAGTTTGGGCACCTTTCAAGGGCTGCCCTGGGGGGTCAAGCTAGAGGGGTAGTCAATCCCCTCGACACTGAGGATTCCTATTGAGCTTCCTGCCTTCTTCCTGTGGCACAGTAGATAAAGTACCAAATTTGGAGGCAAGAAGATTTGGGTGCCAATAAATTGTGTGATCCTCAGTTCTTAATTACTCTAAGCCTCAGTTTCCTTATCTGTGAAATTCCTCATAATAGCTACCACAGTATTGTGGTGAGGCTCTAACTCGTTCTACACTAGGCACTAGATAAGTGTCAGTATCAGTATCAGTCTCTCAGTCCTCATCTATGCATTGTATGTCTCTCCCTCTCTCTGTCTGTCCCATTTCTCACTCTGTCTCTCTCCAGCTCTCTATCAATCTTTTTTTTTTTTGTAAAAATAATACTACTCTAGTTGCCTGATACTGGGGAGTTTAAGGAACATCTTCACATCTAGTCTTCTCACCTAGGGCCTGGGGAATCCAGAAGCTGAACATTTCCAGGGGTAAAGTAGGGTAGGAAGGCCTCTACCCAGGATTCCTTTAGTGTAAGGAACCCCTGGTGTGGAATATGAATATATTCCCATGAATATGTTTGTAGCTTCTAATCTTAGAGACCCAGACTCTTGGCCTGGAGCACTGAAGAGATTAGATGACTAGCCCAGGATCACACAGCCAAGGATGACAGAACCTGAGCCCAGGGCTTCTGACTTAGTATCCACTAAGCTACTTTGGATCTGTAGGTCATTTTGCAGATAAGGAAACACAGACCCAGAAAGGTACAAGAAGATAGGAAGAGAGGCCCCCTGAGTGAATTGGGCCTACCACACTCACCATTCCAAAGGGGTCAAAGGCCCTGCCACCTGTCTCTGCCACTCACAGTGCCCACCCTCCTCTCTTGTACTATGCATGCCACTGGAGGACCTCATGTTCTCCTCTGCTGCTCACATTTGTTTTCCCCACAGGCACACTGGTGACCATTTTCTTTTCCCAAAACATGTACAGAAATGTAGAGACATGTTTGTTCACAGTTTTGGACCTGGCAAGACCCTTGGAGAGCAGCCAGTTCAGACTTGTTCATTAAACAGAGAAGTCCCAGAAAGGTTGACAGATGTGCTCAAATGAATCAATGGGAAAATGAGGACTCCTGGTCCTAGAGAAAGTTCAGCTTCTTCCTCTCTCCCTACTTCCCCCCACTTTTAAATGTCTCAAGTAGGTCCGGGGAAGTGTGGAGGCATGCTCCGTGGGAAGTGGGTGCTGCCCTGGACCCCACAAGGGAAAAAGAGACTGAGCCACAGGAGTCTTGAACTCTGGCCACAGCACCCTTGGAAGGAAATATGCTTGCCCCCACCCTCTTCCATTCATATAGCTTTCCCCTCCTTCAAGGAGCCCATAAGAAAATGCTGGCCTCGTTGCGCCCCAAACTCCAGTGTCCCCCAAGATCTCAGTGCCTAGGACCCTCCTTTAGCTGTCTCTCGGGGGCGGGGGTCCCTGGACTGGACAAGGGTCCAACATAACGCCCCCTCCCCGCCCCCACTGCCCGGGGCATTAGGGGCCAGCTCAAGAAGTAGATGTCTGGCCCAAGATCTCAGGCCTGGAGCAGGAACCCGCCCCGGTTCAGGCCAGCCCAAGGGGTGCCTCCCCGCTCCCTGCCCTGCCCATTGGGTCAGCCTGTTCTACCTGGGGAGCCGCCGCTAGCCGCGTCTGCCCGCCTGCTGAGCCCCGGGCCCCGCTCCCAACCCGGTCGGGTTCCGTCTCCCTTTCCGGGCTCAGCCGCCCGCCTGCACCCCACCCATCTGCTGGCTGGGCGGGGAGAGGAAGGAACCGAGCCTCGACCAGTCCCCACCCACTCTGGGGCGTCTCAATTGGGCTGGGGCTGGAGGGCCAGCCCCCAGGAATGTCCGGATAGAAATCTGTGGAGGCCTGGGAGTGGGAGCCGCACCCTAGAACCCTTAAGGGACCGTGACTGTCGGGGAGAACCTGCCGGCGCTCCCACGCCTCCCCAAAGGGCAGCCTGGCCCTGGCGTCCTGGACCTTCACTTGAACCAAATTAAATAATAGGTGTAGAAAGCCTTAGCGCAGTGCAGAGCACAGAGTGCCTATGTAAGGGCGCAGAGCCTTCGCCTTCCTGTCTCCCTAGCAGCCTGAATGTGGGCTGATCACCCTCCCCCCGCCACTACCCCCCCCCCCGCCCCGCCCCGCCACCCTCCGATCAGAGGCAGGGAGGTGTCACCTGAAATCAGCACAGCTTTGTAAACTAGAGAGCAAATTCTTGGAGGACAGAGCCTGTCCTTTTGCTGTATCCCAGCTCTCAGTGCAGCGCCCCTTAGGTACACAGTAAGCAATTAATCCATGTGCTTGTGGACTGCCTCACCACCCCCCCCCCCCACCCCCGCCCCAACTCAGCTGTCTGGGAAAGGAAGCACCTGCCCAAAGTTGTTTGGGTGCCTCCTACACCCTTTCACCATAAACAGGGAGCTAAAAGAAGAGTCTCAAACCCTTCATTTTACAGAAAAGGAAACTGAGGCCCAGAAGAGGAGAAGGAACTTCCCCAAAGGTGTCACTCAGGTAAAAAGGAGCTGAACTGGGAAGTACACCCAGGTCATCCTCTGCCTCCAAATGCTACCTTAGTTTCCACTATATCATATCAAACATGCCATCAGACTAGGGAATCAGCAAAATCTCCAGAAAACCAAGGGAAGCCTTCCTAGGCACAAAAGATCATCTCCAGGGGCAGCTAAGTGGCAGAGTGAATAGAGCACCAGCCCTGGAGTCAGGAAGATCTGAGTTCAAATCCAACCTCAGACAATTGACACACTTGCTAGCTGTGTGACCTTGGGCAAGACACTTAACCCCAATTGCCTTGCCTCCCGCCCTCAAAGATCTTCTCCAACTGCCTTTTAGACATCTAAATTGGATGGCCAGTAGATCTTGGGAACTCAACATGTTCAAAACTGAACTCATTCTCTTTCCCTCTTAAACTCTCTCCCACTCCTTCTTTCCCTATGATGATGGAGGGCACCACCCTCCTCTTAGTTCCCTAGGCTCACAAGCTAGGCATCATCCTGGCTTTCTCATTCTCTCTCACCCTCCAGATCCAAGCTGTTGCCAAGAGCTGTCCATTTTACCTCTCCAACATTTCTCCAATACACCCCGTTTCTCTCCTTTGACCTTCATCTCCTTGCCCCAGAACTATTGCAGTAGCTGCTGGTGGGTCTGCATATCTCAGGTCTCTCCCCAACTCCAGTCCATCCTCCATTCAGCCACCAAAGTGATCTTCCTAAAGCTCAGGTCTGACCATAACACTCCCCTCCCCCAATAACCTCTAGTAGCTCCCTATTGCCTCCAGGATCAAATATAACATCTTCTGTCACTCAAAGCCCTTCATAACCTAGCCTTCTCCTACTTTCCTAGTCTCCTTATTCCTTACTCCCTGACCCATACTCTTCAGTCCAGTGATACTGGTCTCCTGCATGTTATGAAAAATACATTACATCTCTCAGCTCTGGACATTTTTCTGGACAAAGGAAATACAGTTAAAAAAATTTTTTTTAAACCAAGTTACCAGACCTCAGGGGCAGCTAGGTAGCAAAGTAGAGTGCTAGGCTTGAAGTCAGGTGGACCCAAGTTCAAATCCAACTTTAGATACTAACTGTGTGGCCCTGGGAAAGTCACTTAACCCTCTTTGTCTCAGTCTCCTCATCTATAAAATGAGCTGGGGCAGGAAATGGCAAACCACTCCAGTATCTTTGCCAAGAAAACCCCCAATGGGATCATGGAGAGTCAGACAGGATGGAAATTACTGAACAACAGACCTCAGATTAAAAATCCCTCTTCTACAATAACAACACTGCTTTATTTTCCCCCAATTCAGTTCAATAAGTGTTGCTTTCCTTATTTACTAAGGGATTCCTAGGGCTTGAACATCATCTTATTCCAAAAGTATTACTGTCCCCTCTCTAGGAGCTATTCTTTGTACAAGGAATAAAAAAGAAAGAGAAAAACAGCCTTTGAGCAAAGCTAACCAACAGATCACCCAAGCAAACCACTGTGGTTCAATACAATGACCCCACCCAGCCCCCACCTCTACAAAGATGGGAAGATTTTCTCCTACCTTCTCCTTTTTGGTTTGGTCTTTCCATTTACATTGTTGTCAATGACATTTTTTTAAACAAATATATCAACACTGGAGTATAAGCATTTTTGAAGCAGCTGGGGCATGCAGGTATTCAGGGAGGACTAGCCCCTCTGGGGTGAGGGCTGCTCATCCCCCTTTGGGGTCCACCTGATTCACCCAACTCTCACCAGGGTTCAGAAGCTGTAGCCAACACAGCAGCCACCCCTCAGCAAACTGTTTCAGCAGATGGGCTAACCCATGTTGAGAGTAACCAAGGGGCTTCAAACCCTTTTGGTAAGTTGGGAGGAGTGTCTACACCAAGCATGTGAAGACTCACCCTGGCAGAAGAGGCAAATGTGAACTTGATCCTTTTTTTTTGAGGGGGGAAGGCAGGGTAATTGGGGGTAAGTGACTTACCCAAGGTCACACAGCTAGTAAGTGTTCAGGGTCTGAGGCTGGATTTGAACTTAAGTCCTCCTGACTCCAGGGTCGGTACTCTATTCACTGCACCACCTAGCTGTCCCTGTTAACTTGTTTCAAAGGGCTACGAAGTCAGCAGAGGCAGAAGCTGTGGAACACTTAAACTTGGGTTAGATACAGAAGATGCTAAGGCCACCCACTGCATTCTGTCTTGCCATTAGACTTTGATGACTGGCAGAGAGAGACTGATGATCTTGTCCAACTCTGCCTCACTTCAATCCAATTTATTCACAAATCATTTTATCATTTTTACCTACCTCAGAGTCTTATGGTGATAGGCAAGTGATAGAGCAGCAGGTGGGGATACACTGGGAGCTGTGGTCACAGCCCTGCACACAGGCAGCCCAGGCCACAGGGTCATCTCCTTGCTGGAAGCAGCAGTGGGATTCAGCAGCCCCTAGGGGTCTGTGTCTGACCACACTACTCACCTCCGGGTGTGAGGAAGGGTCAAGAAAAAGGTGCCTAAAAACTGTCTGCTTCACCCAGCCCTGGCCTGCTTGCAGTAGCCAGCAGCAAGCATCTTACTCTGAGGTCAAAACACACAAAATGTACAAAAACTTTTGCCAAGATGATTCCACCCACCATCAGTCCATGGAATGTGCACACAATTACGGACAATGTGAAATCCAGTAGACCTGAGAGATGGACAGCTCTTGTTGTGAGAGAACTCACATCCCAACAGCAGCCCTGAGTGAAACAAGGCTGGCAAAGGAAGGCCAGCTTAGCCAAGCCAGAGCTGAATGCATGGTTTTCTTGAATGACCACAGGGAAAGGGAAAGGGAAGCCTAACTAATTTAGTCAACAAGCTTGTATGCATCCCAAAAGGAGTGAATGACAGGCTCACAACAACACAGGAAGACACCACACTACCATCATCAGCTCCCACCATGACCCTGATGAGGTCAAAGAAAAATGTTATGAAGACCCAGAGGCCCTCATCATCAATGTGCTAAAAGAGGACAAGCTTATAATTCTGGGAGGAGGCACAGACCACTAGACCTGGCAGAGAGTTCTTGGGATGAACGGATTTGGAAACAGAAAATAGCAATGGTCACTACTGAAGACTTGGAGATACAGTTAATACAGTTAATCTTGTAGATTTTAGTTGAGTACTAACTATGAGTCAAGCTGTGGATTCAGCTGAGTGAGAACAAGATTGTAAGGATTTGAGAAAACGTAGGCTACAAATAGAGATGGCGTTTTCCTTTTTTTTTTTTAAAGCAATTGGGGTTAAGTAACTTGCTCAAGGTTACACGGCCAGTCATTACTTACTAATGTGGGTGCTCATTTTCTGAGTCTGGAACCCATCCCTGGTCATCCCAACTCCGGGGCCGGAGCTCTTACTCACTGCGCCACCTAACCACCCCAGGCATTTTCCTTTTTGTAAAAAACAAAATAGTGAATCTGTTTTTATTTTTAAAGCTGTTTTATCGACATTGACAATGGAGCTATGAATCAGTACAACCATTTTGGAAAGCAATTTTGCAAATAAAGTGACTATACCCTTTTAACCCAGAGATTCCAGTACTAGTAGGTGACCCCAGGGAAGAAAGTCTCCACATACATCCAAATCTTTAGAGCAGGCCTTTCTTCAGTAGCAAATCACAAGAAACAAAGTGGATCCACCCAGGAGACATTTGAGTTCTCCTGTGTGAGATTCTAACCATCTGTAGGCTCTCTGACCACCATACCAGCTTTCTCAGGGGAGCTCTCCATTCTTGCTGCCTTAAAACACAGACTACGGTTGCCTCTTGCAGCCCTTTCCCTCTCCTGCTGCTCAAGGAGCCGGTGGCCACCACCACTCACCATGGTGAGTCTTCCTGGCGTCTAGATGCCATCTGTCTCGCATCTGCACCCTCCTTCAACTCTGCTCCCAACTGCTCTCTCAGCCCATCTCCTGGAGGTCTCTTGTCCACTCAGAAGCTGAAACTTGTCGGGGAACCGTGCTCTAAGAGTGAATGATACTGTAACCATCAGAACCAGGAAATTCATGACAAACAGACTTCTTCAGTGTAAACAGATGGTTCTACACATCCTTCATCCTGGAAAGGCCACAGTGCCCAAGACTGAAATTCAAGAAAAACTGGTCAAGATGTACAGGACAACACCAGACATCATTTTTGTCTTTGGATTCAGAAACCATTTTGGTGATGGCAAAACAACAGGCTTTGGCACAATTTATGATTCCGTTCACTACGCAAAGAAAAATGAACCAAAGTATAGATTTGCAAGGCATGGTCTGTATGAAAAGAAAAAGACATCAAGAAAGCAGGGAAAAGGGGCAGTTAGGTGGCACAGTGAATAGAGCACTGGCCCTGAAGTCAGGAGGACCTGAGTTCAAATCTGACACTTAACACTTACTAGCTATGTGACCTTGGGCAAGTCAACCCCAATTGCCCTGCATTCCTCCCCTCCAAAAAACAAAAAACAAACAAACAAAAAAGAATAAAGAAAAGGAAGAAAGAAAAAAAGAAAACAGGGAAAGGAATGCAAGAACAGAATGAAAAAAGTCAGGGGTACTGTAAAGGCAAATGTCAGGGCTGGCAAAAAGAAGGAATAAAATGCACTATGGATTATGTTTATCTGTGAAGATAATTTTCCACCAGAACATAAATAAAATGTATAAAACTTCTTTGCTTTTTTTAAGTATGTTTGTTTTGGGGTTTCTTTGGAGGGCAATTGGGGTTAAGTGACTTGCCCAAATATTTTCTCTCTGTATTTATATATATATATATTCTCTATGTATTTCTCTCTATATAATTTTTCTCTATGTATCTTTTTTAGAAATTATTTTAGTTTACACCATTCATTTCAACAAGATTTTGAGTTACAAATTTTCTCCCCATCTTTCCCCTACCTACCACCCAAAAACAGCTATCCCACTGTATACCCCCTTCCCCAATCTGCTCTTTCCTATATCTTCCCCCATCCCCCTTCTGACTTCCAGTAGGGCAAGATGGATCTCTATACTCCAGTGCCTGTATATCTTATTTCCCAGTTACATATAAAATACACACACACACACACACACACACACACACACGTATCTGTATCTCTCTCTCTCTCTCTCTCTCTCTCTCTCTCTCTCTCTCTCTACCCAAACACACACACACAAACACACAAACACACACACACACATGCATATTTTTTTTTTTTTTTGCTTTTTGGAGGGCAATCGGGGTTAAGTAATTTGCCCAAGGTTACACAGCTAGGTTTTTGTTTGTGTGTGTTAAGTGTCTGAGGCCAGATAAAAACAGGTCCTTCTGATGCCAGGGCCGGCACTCTACTTGCTGCGCTCGCT
>WOXC01000754.1:0-169795 GCA_011680675.1 Gymnobelideus leadbeateri
GCCCCAGGGCGGCAGGGCCAGCAGCCGGCTGGAGGAAACCCAGAACACCAGGAACTGTGGGGATTCCAGAATTATCAACATAGACTTGCCTAGGACAAAGTAAGAGGTTAGTGTCCTATGGACTTTGGGACCTGTATTTGGGGAATGCGTCAGCTCCCTCCCCTGGGGCTAGAAGCCGCTGAGGAGACACGCCATTTTGTAGTTTTCATAGGCATTTCCGGCTCCCAGCCTACAAATCGTGGGGAGATCCAGCGATCAGTCTTGGGGGGTAATCGCTCTTGCTTTAACCTCCCTGGATCTGGATTGTGATCTAGGGTGGAAGTTGTGGGTGGGTTTTTAGCTTGCCAGAAACGGAAGTTGCCCCCCACACGTTTGGGACGAAAATTCCTCTATCTGGCCTTAAAGCCATAGTGTGGCAACAAGCCCAAAAGTCGCTAAGTGGCAACATTAAGGTAAAGTGAAACAGAAATGCAACCCTAGACTCTTATTTTGGGGGTGGCTAGGAGTGTGGAAGGGAGGACTGTGAGGTCGTGAAGTCCTTGCCCAAAGCCCCAGGAAAACATGAGTGGGGTTGCAGCCATAGAGGACCTTTTATGAGGACTTTAAAAATCAAATAAGAGAAGTGGAGGAAAAATTGGGAAGAGAAATGAGAAGGATGCAGGAAAAGTATGAAATGAGGGTCAACAGCCTGACTGAGGAAAACAACACCTTAAAAAATAGACTAGCTCAAATGGCAAAGGAGGCCCAAAAGGGCAATGAGGAGAAGAATGCCTTAAAAAGTCGAATTTGCCAGATGGAAAAAGAATCTCAAAAGTTCACTGAGGAGATTCATTCCTTCAGAGTTAGACTGGAGCAAATGGAAGCTAGTGACTTTATGAGAAATCAAGATGCTGTTAAGCAGATCCAAACAGATGAAAGATTAGAAGGCAATGTGAAATATCTCATGGGAAAAACCACTGACCTGGAGAATAGATCCAGGAGAGACAATTTAAAAATTATTGGACTACCTGAAAGCCATGATCAAGGAAAGAACCTAGAAATCACCCTTCAAGAAATTCTCAAGGAAAACTGCCCTGATGTTTTAGATCCAGAGGGCAAAATAGAGGTTGAAAGAATCCACTGATCACCTCCTGAAAAAGATCCCAAAAAGAAAACTCCCAGGAATATTATAGCCAGGATCCAGAATCCCCAGATCAAGGAGAAAATACTACAAGCAGCCAGGAAGAAACAATTTCAATATTGTGGAAACACAATCAGAATAGCCCAGGACCTGGCAGCTTCTACACTGAGGGATCGAAGGGCATGGAATATGATATTCCAGAGGGCAAAAGGGGGAATGAACCCAAGGGTCACCTACCCAGCAAAACTGAGTATTTTGTTTCAGGGGAAAATATGGTCATTCAGTGGAATAGAGGACTTTCAAGCATTCTTGAGGAAAACCAGAATTGAATAGAAAATTTGACATCCAGACACAAGAAGGAAGAGATGCCTGAGAAGGTAATCAGGGAAAAGAAATCAAAAGGAACTTATCAAAGTTGAACTATTTACATTCCTATATGGAAAAGCAATAACTGTGACTGATGATATCTTTCTCACTATGAAAATAATGGAAGAAGGGGGTGTGGTCATATGAATACATATGTGAATGTGTGTGTATATGGTTACAGTTATATATGGATAGAGGGCATAGGTTGAATTTGTTGGGAAGGGAGAATACTCAAGGGATGAAATTATAAGGTGAGAGAGGAAAGTGGCAAGAGGAGATGGGGAGAGACATGGTAGGGTAAACTATCTCATGTAGGGGAAGTGGTTGCAAAGGAGGGGGAGAATAAGGAAGGCTAAAAAGGCAAAACCACATTCACATTGAATTTGGTTCAGGGAGAAAATGACATACATACTAAATGGGATATCTCAACCTGCAGCAGGATAGGGGGAAGGGGGATGAGAGGAGGGATGATGGATGGGAGGGCATCCTTGGGGTGAGGGGAGGTTGGAAGTACCCACTATAGAAGAGGGACAGGATCATGTAGGGAATGGACCAGGTGGGGGGTGGGATGAGTGGGAGGGAATTATAAGCAGCCTTGCACAATATATCTACTATGATAATGTTTTGCATAGCTAGACATGTACAACATATCCTGGATTACTTATATCCCAAGAAGGAATGGGTGCCAAGGGAGGAAGGAAATGGATCTGAAATTCAAGGTCGTGACATTAAATGTTTCAAATATATATATAAATACTATTATTAATACTCTTTTGCCTATAATTGGGAGAGAAGATGTGCAGGCATTGGGACACAAAGATTCATCTTCCTCTAATGGAAAAGTCGATGGGGGTATGGGAGAAGGTATGGGAGAGAGCAGATTGGAGGAAGCGATATCTTGTGGGACTGCTATTCTGGGAGGCTGGGTAGGGGAATAATGGGGGGAAAATGATTGTAACTCAAAATCTGGTGGAAATGAATGATGTAAAACAAGTTAATAAAGTATTTGTTTAAAAAAAAAAGAATGTAATGGAATACTATTGTGCAATAAGAAATGATGAACTGATAGATTTCAGAAAAATCTGGAGAGACTTGTACAAACTGATGCAAAGTGAAATGAGCCAAACCAGGAAAATGTTTTACACAGTATCAGCAACATTGTATAATGATCAATTATGGATGACTCAGACCTTCTCAGGAACCACAATGATCAAAGTAAAGTACAAAGGACTATTCACTTCCAAATAAAGAAGTGATGGACTCTGAATGCAGATCAAAGAATTTCTTCTTCACTTACTTTATTTTTTCTCATTTTTAATCTGTTTCTTCTTCCACAACTGTGAGGAGCATAGAAATATTTTTTACATTATAATACATATATAAACTATAGCAAGCTTCCTTCCATTTCCAAAGGGGCAACAGAGGGAAGGAAGGAGAAAAATTTGGAACTCAAACTCTTGTAAAAATGAATTCTCAACATTTTATTGACATGTAGCTGTAGAAGAGATAATGTATTATGAGACTAAAAATTGAAAAGTTTAAAAATTGTAAAGTGATTTATTAATATATACTTAACATAGATTTGTAGCAAATATCAGCTCTTTTTTTTTATATTTGAAACATTTAATGTTAAGACCTCGAATTTCCGATCCATTTCCTTCCTCCCTTGTCACCCATTCCTTCTTGGGAGATAAGTAATTCAGTATATGTTGTACATGTCTAGCTATGCAAAACATTATCATAGTAGATATATTGTACAAGGCTGCTTATAATTCCCTCCCACTCATCCCACCTCCCACCTGGTCCATTCCCTACATGATCCTGTCCCTCTTCTATAGTGGGTATTTCCAACCTCCCCTCACCCCAAGGATGCCCTCCCATCCATCATCCCTCCTCTCATCCCCCTTCCCCCTATCCTGCTGCAGGTTGAGATATCCCATTTAGTATGTATGTCATTTTCTCCCTGAACCAAATTCAATGTGAATGTGGTTTTGCCTTTTTAGCCTTCCTTATTCTCCCCCTCCTTTGCAACCACTTCCCCTTGCTTCTTCTACATGGGATAGTTTACCCTACCCTGTCTCTCCCCATCTCCTCTTGCCACTTTCCTCTCTCACCTCATAATTTCATCCCTTGAGTATTATCCCTTCCCAACAAATTCAACCTATGCCCTCTATCCATGTATAACTGTAACCATATACACACACATTCACATATGTATTCATATGACCACACACCCTTCTTCCATTATTTTCATAGTGAGAAAGATATCATCAGTCACAGTTATTGCTTTTCCATATAGGAATGTAAATAGTTCAACTTTGATAAGTTCCTTTTGATTTCTTTTCCCTGATTACCTTCTCAGTCATCTCTTCCTTCTTGTGTCTGGATGTCAAATTTTCTATTCAATTCTGGTTTTTTCCTCAAGAATGCTTGAAAGTCCTCTATTCCACTGAATGACCATATTTTCCCCTGAAACAAAATACTCAGTTTTGCTGGGTAGGTGACCCTTGGATTCATTCCCAGTTCTTTTGCCCTCTGGAATATCATATTCCATGCCCTTCGATCCCTCAGTGTAGAAGCTGCCAGGTCCTGGGCTATTCTGATTGTGTTTCCACAATATTGAAATTGTTTCTTCCTGGCTGCTTGTAGTATTTTCTCCTTGATCTGGGGATTCTGGAACCTGGCTATAATATTTCTGGGAGTTTTCTTTTTGGGATCTTTTTCAGGAGGTGATCGGTGGATTCTTTCAACCTCTCTTTTGCCCTCTGGATCTAAAACATCAGGGCAGTTTTCCTTGAGAATTTCTTGAAGGGTGATTTCTAGGTTCTTTCCTTGATCATGGCTTTCAGGTAGTCCAATAATTTTTAAATTGTCTCTCCTGGATCTATTCTCCAGGTCAGTGGTTTTTCCCATGAGATATTTCACATTGCCTTCTAATCTTTCATTTGTTTGGATCTGCTTAACAGCATCTTGATTTCTCATAAAGTCATTAGCTTCCATTTGCTCCAGTCTAACTCTGAAGGAATGAATCTCCTCAGTGAACTTTTGAGATTCTTTTTCCATCTGGCAAATTCGACTTTTTAAGGCATTCTTCTCCTCATTGCCCTTTTGGGACTCCTTTGCCATTTGAGTTAGTCTATTTTTTAAGGTGTTGTTTTCCTCAGGCTGTTGACCCTCATTTCATACTTTTCCTGCATCCTTCTCATTTCTCTTTCTAATTTTTCCTCCACTTCTCTTATTTGATTTTTAAAGTCCTTCTTAAGGTCCTCTATGGCCTGCAACCCACTCATGTTTTCCCCTGGGGCTTTTGGAGCAGGACTTCTGACCTCACAGTCCTTTTCCTGCTCTATGCCCCCAAAATAGGAGTCTAGGGTTGCATTTTTCTGTTTCCTTTGCCTTGGCATGTTGCCACTTAATTGCTTGACTTTTGGGCTTGTTGCCACACTATGGCTTTAAGGCCAGATAGAGGAATTTTCGTCCCGAACGTGTGGGGGGCAACTTCCTTTTCTGGCAAGCTGTAAACCCACCCACAACTTCCACCCTAGATCACAATCCAGATCCAGGGAGGTTAAAGCAAGAGCGATTACCCCCCAAGACTGATCGCTGGATCTCCCCACGATTTGTAGGCTGGGAGCCGGAGCTGCCTCTGAAAACTACAAAATGGCGTGTCTCCTCAGGGGCTTCTAGCCCCCAGGGGAGGGAGCTGACGCATTCCCCAAATACAGGTCCCAAAGTCCATAGGACACTAACCTCTTACTTTGTCCTAGGCATGTCTATGTTGATAATTCTGGAGTCGCCACAGCTCCTGGTGTTCTGGGGTTCTTCCAGCCGGCTGCTGGCCGTGCCACCCTGGGGCTAAAACCTTGGCTCACAGGGACCTGGGCTTGGCTTGGCTCCTGCGCTCTGCGTGCTGCCAGGTCCCAGACCTCTGCACTGGTCCTTCCTGCAGGGCTGCTGAGCTGTCCTCAGAGGGAGGTCATCTTCTCTGTGTCATTCTGTGGGTGCTGGGGCTCCAGAAGTTGTTCAGAGTCCTTTTTTACATAGTTTATGGGGAATCTGGGGGCAGAGAGGCTTGGAAGAGGTGTTTCTACTCTGCCATCTTGGCTCCGCCCCCTCTTTTTTTTTCTTTTCTATAGTGTATTTTATTTTAGGGGGACATATAGGGAGCAAAGGGAGAAGGATAGTGTCAACTTTTCTTTTCGCCATCATTGTGCCTATTACTGGGGAAGAGGAGAGAGAAGGAGTAGATAATACCAGTGGACTTCAAAAGTAATTATTACCTCCAAAGATTTAATAGTTTACCTGTTCAGTGACATTAAATGGAAAATAATAGATGTTTTCTAGGCCTCCAATATAGGTTAAAAAAAAAAACAGCCTTCTTTTAACTAAAGATATCTAACCATTCAGAAGGGTGAATGTCAAATAGTAGCAGGTTTTGAAAACAATAACAAATGTTGAGGAAATATGGGAGAAATCGCCAAGATGGGAAGTCACTAGACCATGTCAGTTACTGTGGCCATGGGTTATCAATCATTATGTCCTTCAAACAAACAAACAAAAGCAATTTCCCATAGTTCTATTTCATTGTTATAGTTATTTTACTAAAATTAGGATGGTATAATCATTTTAATTAAATTAATAGTACAATTTTAAAATTGTCATTCTCTTAAAAAGTAAAATTTACTGAGAAAAAGAGTACATGCGACCTAAATGATATTGGCTTTCTGAACATATGTATTGCAACATGCTATGCTTGAGTTAATAGCAAAGCTTAAATCACCTATTTAATGGACTCTGGAAACATACTATCTCTTTCATCTCCCAGCTTAATAGAATTCAGATATAGTAATATTGTTGAACCATAAACAGAAAGTTCAGGAACATAAAACAGAACTGTAAATTTCATTTTAACATCCTGTTACTACTATCAGAATAGTCAATAATAACTATTTGTAGGAAATTATTCAGTCTTTTCTCAACTACTGCTAGAAGGTAATTCCACCTGAAAGTAGTCTATTTTATCTGTATCAAATCCTTTTGTATTAGAATTATATTTAAAGGTTCTTTATACGTTAAATGTATGATTTCCCCTTACCCCACATATGAAGCTTTATAGATGCTGAGAAAATTTATGTTACTGTAGAAGAGGAAAATGGACTATTATTTTTACCATACATACAATGACCCAAAGCAGAATCATTCACAAGAGGAACCAAAAACCCCCAAAACTATAGTTATTTAGATTACTAATTCTTATACAGGAAATCTGTGTAGGAAAATGAAGTTTATATATAGGCTCAAAAATGAGACAGACATTCTGTCATTCTTTCCCCTCTCCTTGCCCCTCATCATAAGCACAACTGAAGTCAGATATATATACATATATATATATATATATATATAGTTCCTCTAATATTTTCCATGGAATATATGTTATACTTGAATATATTTTTTTTTCTAATTTGAACTCCCAGAAGCTATAAAACATACAAGTAGGTGGTGCAGCTGATAAAGTGCTGGGCTTCAAATCAATAAGATAAGAACCCTGTCTGAGGCATGTATAATTCTGTGATTCTGCAGAAGTCTCTGAACCTCTCTCTGCCTCAGTTTCTTCATTTTAACATGGGGGCAGATATAGTATCTGCCTCCCAAGGTTGTTGTGAGAATTAAATGAGATATGTCTCCCAGTGATTTATATGTAAAGTTCTTCACAAACTTTGAAGTGTGGTATAAAGAGTATGTTATTATTATTATTATTATTATTGTTATTATTATTATTAATTTTCATGCTTGCCAACAGAATGAGCAAAATCATTTGTTATTGCTATACACACATGTATATTTGTGTGTGTGTGTGTGTGTGTGTGTGTGTGTGTGTGTGCATTCATACCAAAGAATAAATGACATAAAGTATGGAAGATTGGTTTCAAATCAAGGAGACAAGTTTAAGTCCCTCAGTTTACCCATACCACCAGGATAGTATTCCGGAACAAATCACTTAAAATCCCAGTGCTAGCATGCAGGGAGTTGTATCAGACTACAAGTCTTGGAGCATTTGTTAATCCTCAGTCATTACTGGAGCCCATGAAATCCGTTGAAAAGTAGCTATAAATGCATATAGTACATTTTAGGGATAAAGAAATCTAGGGAATTTAAGTGATTATCCAAAAGGCATGAAATAAACCTAAGAGGTAGAATTTGAATCTAGAGCCTTTGATTCCAGAATTAATGCTCCTTCCACGGTATTACTCAGCCTTCTCATGGATCATCATCTCTAGCAATGAAAGGGATATATAGGGTGTTCAGGGGGGACTAGAACCTCTGTTGTGGGGCCTTACAGTGGCCTTTTTAAAGGCTGCTTCTGCAACTTTGGTGTCTAATCAGCTGATTCTCATCTGTTACTCTAAGCACCTGTAGCATTTCCACAGACAGGATAAACCAGGTTGATTTTAACCTGTAGGCTTCACATTCGTTGGTGACTTAGGGGGGTGTCTACCCCAAAAATCTGAAGAATTTCCTTGGAAGAATGGGTGGCAAAGAACACTTTGTTCCAGTGGCTATGAAGGCAGCTTAAATAGTACTTAAAGCTTGATCAGATATTGAAGACATGATGGTCAGACACTGCATCCTGGGCCATTGCCAGTCATTCCAATTTTTTTCTTGCCATTGGACTTCAATGACTCTAATACAAAAGAGTGAGGCTGACAAATTTGCACAACTCTGCCTCACTTAAATCTAATTCAAGCATAAGTGTAGACATCACTCCAGGACATCATTGATCCTCTCCAAAAATGAAGCATGAACAGCACCAACATGCCCAAGTAGAAAGTCACTTTTAAATTCATATCACTACTTCATCAACATAATTTTTAATTTTATTGGTACAATACACACCCTCTACTAATAGAAGCAATGACTCCTAAATGGCTTAGTAAATAGTTTTCAAGAGTTGATACAAAAATAAAAAAAAAAAGGTACTGATTCAATCTGTAGGTGAACCTATCCAAATTTTTCTGGGTGAAGTTCAAGATAGCAGAATGTTCATTTTGGAGACTGTCTATGAAGCTTTTTCTTATGCTTAATTTATGCTTACTCAGCACAGGCATCAATGGTTTGTCTCCATTTGCCTTAATTTAGTGATAGGATATCATTGTATTACAGAACTTCAAAAATTCAGAAGGGAAATTGTCGAACATTTAGTCCTAAACATATCTGAATGGGAATGACCTTCATAATGTCCTAAAAAAAAATGACCATCCAGACTTAAATTGTAGACCTCTAGAAAAAGGAAACTCACTATCATGCAAGGTAGACTGTAATTGTGATTTCTCTATTTGTTGTTTTCCAATTTACTTACATCTTCCTTTATTTGACTTCCATCTATTATTTCGATTTATTTTTTAAATTATTTATTTATTTATTTTTAGTTTTCAACATTCATTTACACAAGATTTTGAGTTCCAAATTTTCTCTCTGTCTCCCTCCTAGCCCCATTCCCAGATGACAAGAATACTGATTACCCCTTCCTCCAATTTGCCCTCTCTTATGTACCTGCCTATAGCCCTCCCATATTATCCCCCCTTACTTTCTTGTAGGGCAAGATGATTTTCTTTTTTTTTTCAAATGCGTTATTAATTTCTGGTTTACATCATTCCTTTTCCATCAGATTTTGAGTTACAATTTCCCCCATTTTTCCCCTATCCACCACCCCAGAATAACAATCATGCAGGATATCCCCTCATCCAATCTGCTCTCTCCCATCTCTTCTCCCATACCCCCTTTGACTTTTCCAATAGGGCAAGGTAAATCCTCGAGCCCCATTGCCTGAATATCTTATGCCCCAATTATATGCAAAATAGTATTAATCATAGTATTTATATATTTTTTTAAAAATTGATTTTAAAAGGAAGATAAGTAACTCAGTATATGGTGTACATGTGTAGCTGTGCAAAACATTATCAGAGTAGATATATTGTAAAAGAATGACTGTATTTCCCTCTCTCCTGTCCCACTTTCCACCTGGTCCACTCTCCACCTTGATGCTATCCCTTTTCAAAAGTGGATGCTTCCAAAATCCCTTCCCCCACTTCCCACCCTCCCCTCCACCACCTTCTGTGTAATGGCCCTTTGCCCAGTTGTTTCCAGCAGAAGGTGCAGAGCTGGTTGACTCAGTATTAGATGTTGTAAGAAAAGAAGTGGAAAGTTGTGACTGTCTCCAGGGCTTCCAGCTGACGCACTCTCTGGGTGGTGGGACAGGGTCTGGGATGGGTGCTCTATTAATCAGCAAGATCCGAGAAGAGTACCCAGACAGAATCATAAACACTTTCAGCGTTGTACCCTCCCCCAAGGTGTCGGACACTGTAGTAGAGCCCTACAATGCAACCCTTTCAGTACACCAGCTTGTAGAAAACACAGATGAAACCTATTGTATTGATAATGAAGCCCTCTATGATATCTGTTTCAGAACCCTGAAACTGACCACTCCCACATATGGTGACCTGAACCACCTGGTGTCAGCAACCATGAGTGGTGTCACCACCTGCTTACGTTTCCCAGGGCAGCTTAACGCTGACTTGTGTAAGCTGGCAGTGAACATGGTCCCATTTCCCCGTCTGCACTTCTTTATGCCTGGCTTTGCTCCACTGACTAGCCGTGATAGCCAGCAGTACCGTGCTTTAACTGTGCCAGAGCTCACCCAGCAGATGTTTGATGCAAAGAACATGATGGCTGTTTGTGACCCGAGGCACGGGCTCTATCTTACAGTGGCAGCCGTGTTCAGAGGCCGTATGTCCATGAAGGAGGTAGATGAGCAAATGCTCAATGTTCAAAACAAGAACAGCAGTTACTTTGTTGAATAGATTCCAAACAATGTGAAAACAGCAGTTTGTGACATCCCACCCCGGGGCTTGAAAATGTATGCCACCTTCATTGGTAACACTACTGCCATCCAAGAGCTCTTTAAGCGCATTTCTGAGCAGTTTACAGCCATGTTCCGCAGAAAGGCTTTCTTACACTGGTATACTGGGGAGGGAATGGAGGAAATGGAATTCACTGAAGCAGAAAGCAACATGAATGATTTGGTTTCTGAGTATCAGCAGTATCAGGATGCCACAGCTGAGGAGGAGGGAGAATTTGAGAAGGAGGCTGAAGAGGAGGTGGCATAAAGCTGTGCGTCACTTATGAAATCTGGAATATGTTGAAAGCTGTATGAACTCTTTTTATTCACTCACAAACTTGTTTTTCTGATGTTCATGTCTGCGTTCTGCACTTGCTGTTTTCCTGTTCTTTGACATCAAATGCTGTACAAATAACACCATTAAAGCATTTTTCATAGTGAAAAAAAAAAGACAATTCACCCCATTGTCTCTCCCCATTCCCCCTCACGACATTACTCTCTCATCTCTTAAACTCACCTTTTAAGTATCATCCCTTCCTATTAAATTCGACCTGTGCCCCCTATCCATGTATACCTGAACACATATATACACACATTCACATATGTATTCATATACCCATATACCCTTCTTCAACTATTTTCATACTGAGAAAAAGTTTCATCAGTTACTGCTATTGTTTTTCCATGTAGGAATGTAAATAGTTCAACTTTGATAAGTTCAGTGATTTCTTTTCCGTGTTTACCTTCTCAAGCATCTCTTGCTTCCTGCATCTGAATGTCAAATTTTCTATTCAACTCTGGTTCTTTCCTCAAGAATGCTTGAAAGTCCTCTATACCACTGAATGACCAAATTTTCCCCTGAAACATGATACTCAGTTTCTCTGGATAGGTGATTCTTGGTTTTAAGCCCAGTTCCTTTGCCCTCTGGAATAACATATTCCATACCCTTCGACCCCACATTGTAGAAGCTGCCAGATCCTGTGTTATCCTGATTGTGTTTCCAAAATACTGAAATTGTTTCTTCCTGGCTGCTTGTAGTATTTTCTCCGTAACGGGAAATTCTGGCACGTGGCTACAATATTCCTAGGAGTTTTCTTTTTGGGATCTTTTTCAGGAGGTGATCTGCGGATTCTTTCAACCCCTATTTCACCGTCTGGTTCTAAAACATCAGGGTAATTTTCCTTGAGAATTTCTTGAAGGGTGATTTCTAGATTCTTTCTTTGATCATGGCTTTCAAGTAGCCCAATAATTTTTAGATTGTCTCTCCTGGACCTATTTTCCAGGTCAGTGGTTTTTTCCATGAGATATTTCACATTACCTTTTATTCTTTCATTTGTTTGGATCTGCTTAATAGCATCTTGATTTCTCATAAAGTCACTACCTTCCATTTGCTCCATTCTAATTCTGAAGGAATGAATCTCCTCACGAGCTTTTGAGATTCTTTTGCCATCTGGCAAATTCAGCTTTTTAAGGCATTCTTTTCCTCATTGCCTTTTTGAGTCTCTTTTGCCATTTGAGTTACTCTATTTTTAAGGTGTTATTTTCCTCAGCCAGGCTATTGATTGTCATTTCATACTTTTCTTGCATCTTTCTCATTTCTCTTCCCAATTTTTCCTCCACTTCTCTTATCTGCTTCTTAAGGTCCTCTATGGCCTATGACCAGCTCATATTTTCATTTGGAGCTTTCGGTGCAGGATTTGTGACCTTACAGTCTTCCTCCTGTTCCATGCTTTGATCCTCTTTGCCCCCAAAATTGGAGTCAGATGTTGCATTTTTCTGTTTATTTTGTTTCCTTTGCCTAGGCATGTTGCCACTTAATTATTTGACTTTTGGGCTTGTTGCCACAGTAGGACTTTGCCACCAGCCAGGGGAACTTCCATCCCAAACGTTGGGGTTTTCTCAACCTCCAAAGTTATTAGTAGGGTGGCCTCTGTGAAGCCTCCAAACACTCTTGTAAGCTGGTCACACACCCCAAGGCCTCCACCCCAGACCACAATCCAGATCCAAGATGGGTAAAGCAAGCACACTTATCCCCCAGCTTGATCACTGGATGCCCCTACAGTTCGCAGGCCAAGAGCTGAAGCTGCAATGTTGCAATGTGCTGCAAGCTGTGGCCTGCTCCTCAGCAGCTTCTTGCCCCCAGGGGAAGAAGCTGACACATTCTCCCAACCAGTCCCAAAGTCTGTAGTGCACTGACCTCTCACTTTGTCCTAGGCATCTATGTGTTGATAATTCTGGAAATGCCACAGCTCCTAGTGTGCTGGGTTCTCTCCAGCTGGCTGGTGGTCTGGCTGCCTTCAGGCTATAACCGCAACTCACATGGGCCTGGGCTCAGCTCCCAGAGTGCTGTGCTGGCCACTCCCTGCCAGGCTGCCAGGCTGTCCTCAGTGGGAGGTTAGCTTCTCTGTGTCATTTTGTTGGTTCTGGAGCTCCAGAAGTCATTCAGGGTCCCCTTTTTACATAATTTTGAAGTGGAGTGAGTTGGAGCTCTGTGGAAGTGCTGTTTCTACTCCACCATCTTGACTGCAAGATGATTTTCCATACCCCATTGCCTGTATATCTTATTTCCTAGTTGCATGTAAAAAAACATTTTTTAACATTTGGTTTAAAATGTCAAATTCCAGATTCTCTCCCTTCTTCTATTCTTACCTACTCCCACTGAGAAGATAAGCAATTCAGTATAGGTTATGCATGTGGAGGTATGCAAAATATTTCCATAGTCATATATTTAAAGACTAAATATTTCTTCCATCTTGTCCTGCTGACTATTTCAGATATGTGGGCATTCAAATTTTCTTCTCAATGCTGGTCTTTTCATCAACAATGCTTGAAAGACCTCTATTTCACTGAATGCCTATATTTTCCCCTAAAGTATTATATTCTGTTTTGCTGATAGGTGATTCTTGGTTTTAGTCCTAGCTCCTTTGACCTCTAGATTATCATATTTCAAGCCTTCTAAGTTCTTTAATGGAGAAGCTTCTAGATCTTGTGTTATCCTGATTGTATTTCCATAAAACTTGAATTGTTTCTTCCTGACTGCTTGTAATACTTTCTCCTTGACCTAGGCACTCTTAAATTTGGCTATAATACTCCAAGGAGTTTTCTTTCTGAGAATGTTTTTCAAGAGGCAATCAGTGGATTTTTTCATTTTTATTTTGCACTTTGGTTTGAGAATATCAGGACAGTTTTCCTTGATAATTCTTTATGAGATGATTTCTAGGCTCTCTTTTTGATCATGACTTTCAGGTAGTCCAATTAAAAAAAAATATATCTCTCTTATATGTGTTCTCCAGGTAAGTGGTTTTTCCAATGAGATATTTCACATTATCTTTATTTTTTTCACTCTTTTCAATCTCTTTTGTAATATCTTGATTTTTCATAAAGTCATTAGTTTTCATTTATTCCATTCTAATTTTGAAGGAATCATTTTCTAAAGTGAGCTTTTGGACTTCCTTTTCCATCTGGCCAATTCTAATTTTTAAGGCATTCCTCCTTATTGTCTTCTTGGACCTTTTTTTGCCATTTGAGTTAGTTTATTTTTTAACCTGTTATTTTCTTCAGTATTTTTGGGGGTCTCCTTTAGCAAACTGCTGACTTGTTTTTCATGATTTTCTTGCATTCCTCTCATTTCTCTTCCCAATTTTTCCTCTACTTTTCTTAATTGTCAACATCCTTTTTGAGCTCCTTCACAGCTTACCCCCAATTCATATTTTTCTTGGAGGCTTTTGATGCAGGAGTTTTGACTTTGTTGCCTTCTCCTGGTTCTATGTTTTGACCTTCTTTGTCACCAAACAAACATCTTATGGTCTGATTTCTTTTCCTTTGCTTGATCATTTTCCCAGCCAAATACTTGACTTTTGAGCTCTTTGTCATGGTAAAGCTCTGCTTCCATAGTGAAGAGTGCTGTGTTCCAAATTTCTGGGGTTTTGTGCAGCTGTTGTCAGAGCTATTTCTGGGTACCTCCTTCAGGATTTTGAGAATGTCTCCCTCTCCACAACCACCACAAGCTCTACCATGCCAGCACTCCTCCTCACACCAGGACTGCCATCCAAGACTGTGATCCAGATCTAAGCAGAGCAAAGCAAGAGAATCCTGCCTCAGCACCAGTAAATAGATTCTTGAAATTGCCCTCTGATTAGCCTCTTGGTCCCCCCACCATCTGTGGGCCCAGAGCTCTGGAAGAAGCCACTGTGGCAACAGCTACAGCTGCCACCACCTCTGCTTCCCTGTAAACAGGAGGTAGACAGTGCTCCTCTCTCTCCTACTTCTAACAGAGCATCCTCATTGACTTTTACTTTGTCTTTGGCATTTTGCGGTTGAGAAGCCTGGAAACCACCACAGCTGCCAATGATTCAGTTCTCTGAGGTCTTCTCTAGCCCAATCTGTGCCGCTGGTCTCTTCTGGTGTGCCCACCCAGTAATGTACTCCACTCCCAGTCTGTTGCAATAGACCCTTCTTTTTGGCTTGCTAGGATGACTTCAGCTGGAGATGTATCTCACTGTCATTGTGTGGGTTCTATAGCTCTAAAATTTATTTAAAGTATTTTTATAGGTATTGGAGGTAATTGGGGTATTATCTCAAACAAGTTCCTGCTTTTACTTCCCCATCTTGGCTCCACTGCCCCCCCTCTCCCCATCTATTACTTCTAATTCTGTAGTGTGGAAGCAAGGAAAATGATTCTAATCTTTCTTTAATGTGATATGACTTAGAACAATTAATGCTCCACCCTACCACATAAATGATTTTGTTGAACATACGTATCTTCTGCTTAATTTCTTATGCTCTCTTGAACACTGGAGATTAAACAATTTTATATATCTCTATCTCTATATCTATCTATCTATCTATCTATATCTCTCTATATCTATCTATCTATCTATCTATCTATCTATCTATCTATCTATATACACATACACCTACACAGTCACTCAGTTCCAGAAGTTTAGTTAACTTTGGTAGAAATAGGGAGAAGGAGATGGGTTATGAATAAGGAATTTATAGAATATTATACACACATTAATGTTTGTTATAAGGTAGAATACGAACATAGATAGAATGCATTTCATCATTTCTACCTCTTAAATTCTCTGTTTCTTAAAAACTCATTTCGAAAAATACATCTTCCCCTTTCTGACTCATACAGGGTAGTTTCCCTTCTAAAAATTGCTTTGTATTTCCTTAATTGGAACATATTTGTTATTAATTTATCTTGTGTGAATGTATGGGGTGGGGCTGTGGGGGTGTGTGTGGGGTGAGTGTGGACATATATAGTTTCACCAGTAAAAGAAAAAAATATGCGGTTTAAGGACAAGGTGTGTTTTCTTTTTGTCTTTGATTTCCCAGGGCTTAACACAGTGCTTGGTAACTAACATTGTACTTAATATATGCTTATTGGGTGATTGGGTGATAATGAAAATAAGATCCAGGAAAAGTATCACATGACATTTGAGGGGCAAGAGGTTACTTTCTATAATATAGGTGTGGAAAGGAGAATGAAACCTGTGCAAAGAGGAGGCCCATATGAGTTGGGACAATACATGCTACATTTTCTATGATAAATGGAAAAACCACCAATTACCAATTACCTCTGAGAATATCAGCAGGCAGTAGCAATCCCAAGTGAACTATTTTAGGGGTAAATTTGCTTATTTGTCTACTATATATCTCTGCCATTCCCAGGATCCTTTCCTCTTGTGGAGCTATATATCTGATACATTGAATGTCTGCCATAAAGAACTACTTCCTCCTCCAAAAAGAGAGATACTATTTTCCATCGCCTGAGTGACCATAACCTAACCAATATAGTAAGGGAAAAAAATTAGACTCATCTTCCTTAAATATAGTATTTTTGTATATTTATACTATCTATTTAAATGGAAATATTTTAGCAGTGCCAAGTACTTTCTGAAAATGCTATTCAGACATATGGTACAATATGTTTATACCTATTGCAGACCATCTGCTGTCTAGGCTGAAATGCACATTCATTTTGCTTTTAATTCACAAGGAAAATGGGAAATGAAACTGGCCCATGCACCATAATTTGGCTGAGTTTTAGGCAGGTGCAAATTCAATAAGAAAACATATTTAGAACTATAAAACAACAGTTACTGTGTCCTCATGTGGATATATATCCTCTCAGATTGAATACCAATGTGCTAGCCCTTTATCCTTACACCTATTATTCTGGGTTTGAAATGGGGTCAGGTAGGGTGAGGTTGATTTAGGAAGTGAGAAATATATCTCTCCATGCTAAAAGAGCAGGAAATTTGTATAATAAAATTGGTGCTATTTTTTCAACACTACTATAAAAGTATTTACTATTTGTAGGAAAACTAAGTCCTAAACAGTTTTCAGTTTTTAAAGTAAATGAATAAAATATGGATACCTTTATTATATTTGTATACTATACTCAGAATGATTTTCAGATTTCTATATATAATTGATAGGCTATTTCCCTTCTGCAAAGAAATATCATGAGAAATAAGGCTTGAATTTACATCAATTTAAAACAAGCACACTAAAACATTTATAAATTACCCATAGTCAAGTTCCCAAACTCTTGTTATACATATGTAAGAGCTGTAACTAGGTTTGCCATTGGAAATAAAAAGGGGAGATTATTACAAGAAAACTTTTAAGAACAAGTACTGTCTAATTTCATTTACATTGCTCTGATATATGCTTGCTTCCTCTTCCCACATTCTATGAAGGCCACAGTGCTAGGCAGAACTTTTCTGACCACTGTGTTCTCTACTCTGTATCAGGTACTCTCACTCTGGTAACTTGCTTTTTTCCAGTCTTCCTAGCATTTGGACTATTTTGTGCACATGCGCGCGCACACACACACACACACACACGTAAGTGTATAACAGTACTTCAGCCTTTGTGTAGTTGATACCTCCTTATAACTTGGTCACTGTGTTGTGCTCATCATGTATAGGGAGAACTTGATTCTAGACTAAATGAGAGAACACTAAGCTGTAATGCTGCATACTGTATGAGTGCAGAAGCAATTTCTTAGATTGCTGGAGGACTGAAGGGCATTCAACAGGTATTAGGCCAGAATTTTGAATGACTGTAAGAAGCTCTTGCAGTTCCAGATATATGGAGGACCAGATTTAAATATAGTTTGTGATTTTCTACATTTGCTGCCCAATAGGCTGCTAAGAATGGACTCATATTGAGTGTAATACACTTCATCATTTTTCTCTCAAATGGATGCTTATTGCTACAAAGAAATTTATTTATTCTTATGTTGTGCTCCCCAGTACATGTTCCACAGAGATATTCCAGATCTTCTCTTTGACCCTCTAGGCCCCTTCACTCTCTCTTGATCCTTCCACCTCAGTAGATCTAATCTTCTACAATTTTGGTACTCCCAGGAGAATGGCTCCCCAAGAGAGATGGGAAATAGGATTGTGTCCTTCCCTCCCAAAGTTTAGTTTTGTCTCAGATATTTGGGAAGTTTAGAATTTCCCCATGATCTGAAAAAAATTAGAATTAAATTTTGGTTGCGCCAGGGAATGGGGCAATCTGGAATTAGTTTTCAGAAGTCACAACAGAAAAGTGGTTCCAAAAACCAATTTGTTCCTTCTCAGATAGATTTATTTTTGTGTTTAATATTTTATATTTCCCCACTTACATGTAAAATGATTTTAAACATTTTTTAATTTTTGAGTTGTTAATTCTCTCTTTCCCTCCCTTGCCTCCCCCACCTTAATTAGAAGGCAAGTAACTTGATATAGGTTATATATATGAAGTCATGCAAAACATATGTCCATATTAGACATGTTGTGAGAGAAAAAGAGACAAAGGCAAAGCCAGGATGGTGGAGAGAAGTCAGGATGTTGCCTGATAACCCAAGTTTTCTAAAGAAACAATGTTAAAACAAGCCTCAAAGTGAATTCTAAAGTGACAGATCTCATAAAAACATGGAGTGAAAAAATTTTCCAGTCCAAGGTAACTTAGAAGGTATTCAAGAAAGGTCTGTCAAGCTCAGCAATCCAGTGACACCGCTGGCCACTTGTGGGGCCACCAGCCCAAGCACAGCAAGCAAACTGTCAGACCTAGAACCAAGTGCACGGTAAACATGTTGAGGTAGGGTCATTATACTGTAGTGGGCAAGCCATTAGCCCTAGAGGCCCTTGTTCAGAAAGCCAATGACTGTGTCCCTGGGTGACAGTGCAAGAAGCTTGGGAGTGCTCCCACTACCTCAGGAACAGAACTCGTCTTTAAATGTTATGAAATAGGCAAACAAGAGCAAAAACAAAAACAAAAACAAAGCAAAAAACAAACAAAAAAAATAAAAGCAACAAAAAAAGAACTCTGAACATAGAAATTTACTATGGCAACAGGGAAGTTCAAAACACAAACTCAGGAGAGGACAACAATGTCAAAATACCAAAATGCTAAGCCTCAAGTAGCAAGATGGATTGTTCTCAAGCCTTCTTGGAAGATTCTTGGTTAAAAGGATTTTAGTAATAAAATAAGAGAGATAGAACAAAACAACAAGAACATGGCATTCAACAAAGTTAAAATGCTTACATTCCTACAAGGGAAAATGCTATTTGTAAACTCTTAGGAAATTTAACTCTATTAAGACAGTTAGAATACACAGAGGGTGTGGATATAAACTGACTTCAATGTGGTGATATAAACTATTTAAGGAGTGAAAAGAATAATTGTACTGGAAAAAGAGAAAAGTGAGAGGCAGAATAAAGGGAAAGAAGGAATGGGATGAGAATTGTTTGGACTTAATCTCATCAGATTTAGCTCAGTGAGAGAATAACAGACACTCAGGTTTAGAAATCTATCTTACTCTAGAAGTAAGTAAGAGGGGGAAGGGGAAACGAATAGATGGAAGTGCTGATAAAAGAGAGCAGATTGAAGGAACTAGGTGGTCAGAAACAAAATATTGGTGAGAAGTGACAGAGTAAAAGGAGAGAGAGATAAAAGTATGGGCAGGGAAAATAAGATGGTTCTAACCACATTCAGAGAATGAAATAGTGAGTCTAAATGCAGATTAAAATATAATATTCCTGCCCCCTTGTTTTGGTGGGTGTTTTGTTTTGTTTTTGTTTTTGTTTTCTTGCCATTGTTTTTGAGTTTCTTGGTTCACTAAATGACTAATGTGGAAATATGTGTAACATGAATACACATGTATGAACTAAATTAGATTTCTTGTCATTTTGAGGGGAGAAAATTTTGAAACTCATTTTTATAAAAATGCATATTGAAAATTATTTTTACATGTAATTGAAAAAAATAAAGTATTATTTATTAAAAAATAACACAAACAAAAAAAAGAGAAAGTGAAGAAAAAATGCATTTCAGTTTGCATTTAAACTTCTTTCTCTGAAGATGGAGAACATTTTTCATCATGTCATTCAGAATTCTGTTGGATCATTTTAGTACTGAGAAGAGCTGTCATTAATAGTAGATCATCATACAATATTGTTATTACTGTATACATTTTCCTGGTTATGCTCATTTAATTTTATATCAGTTTATGTAAGACTTTCAAGTTCATTTTATTTTGAGAGCATCTACTCACCATTTCTTATAGCACAATAGTATTCTATCACAATTAAATACAGCAACTTATTCAGCCTTACGCAAATTGATTGATATCTCAATTTCCAGTTCTTTGCTATCATTAAAAGAACTCCTAAAATATATTTTTACACAGGTTCTTTTCCTTTTTGTTTTTTATTTTTATTTTTATGGAGATACAGACTTAATGCTATTGCTTACTCAAAGGGTATATTTGATTTTGTAGCTCTTTGGGCATAGTTTCATATTGTTCTCTGGAAAGGTTGAGTCAGTATATAACTTCACCAACAATGTATTAGCATTTCAATTATCCCACACCCCCTGCAATATTTGTAATTTTTATTTTCTGTCACATTAACCAATCTGATAGGTGTGGAATTTTAGCTCAGAGTTGTTTTAATTCAGATTTCTCTATTCAATAGTGATTCATAGCATTTTTTATACAACTATAGAATACATTGTCTGAAAACTGCCTCTTTATATCCTTTGATCATTTATCAATTGAAAAAGGTATCATTTCTATAAATTTGAAATAATTTTTAAATATTGATGAGAGCTTTGTCAGAGAAGCTTGCTGTGGTTTTTTCACAATAGTTATTACCAATTATGTGTTTTTCTCCATCATATTTTTCCTTTTTCTCCCACTTTCTCTTTCTATATTCACCCTGTCCATTCTTAAAGTATTTTGCTTGTGTCTTTTACATCCCTAGTTTGCTCTCCCCACTTCTATCATGTATTTCCTTCTCTTATTCTCTTCCTCTACTATTCTTCTGCAAGGTAAGATAGTTTTCTACAGTCATTGAGGGTGTATGTTATTCCTTCTTTAAACCAATTCTAATGAGAGTAAGGATCATGTCTCCCCATGCCCTTCCCCCTTTTTTTTCCTGCCGTGTAAAGTTTCTCAGGCCTCTTTTATGTCAGATAATTTGCCCAATTCTACTTTTCCCCCTACCTTTTCCCAGTATATTCCTCTTTCAGACCTCTTAATTATATTTATAGATATTGTCCATTTTAATTCAACTCTTTCCCATGCCTTCTGTCTATATATACTCCTTCCAATTTCCTTAATTATGAGGAATATTTAGAAGTTACAGGTCACATTTTTTCCCATTGTAAGAATGTAACCACTTTAGCCTTACTGAATTCCATATAATTTCTCTTTCTAGATTACCTTTTAATTTTTTTTTCTTCTCTTTAGTCTTTTTTTTTTTTTTTAAAGCAATTGGGGTTAAGTAACTTGCTCAAGGTTACACGGCTAGTCATTATTTATGCGTGGGTGCTCATTTTCTGAGGCCGGATCTGATCTCGGGTCATCCCAACTCCGAGGCCGACGCTCTTACTCACTGCGCCTCCTAGCTGCCCCTTTAGGGCAATTGGGGTTAAGTAACTTGCCCAAGGTTACACGGCTAGGTTTTTGTTTGTATGGATTAAGTGTCGGAGGCCGGCTCCAAACTCAGAACTCAGGTCCTTCTGATTCCAGGGCCCGCTCTATTCACTGCGCCACCTAGCCGCCCCTTTAGTCTTGTTTTTGAAAGTTGAATTTTCTATACAACTCTGGTCCTTCCATCAGGAATGCTTGAAAGTCCTCTAATTCATTTAATATAAATTTTCCCTTCAAGGATTATACTCAGTTTTGCTGGATAGGTCGTAGTCCTAAAGCCTCCAGTCCCTTATAGTAGAAATTGGTAAATCTTGTGTTATCTTGACAGTGGATTCATGATATTTGATTTGCTTCTTTCTTGCTACGTTCAGCATTTTCTCTTTGACCTAGGAGCTCTGGAATTTGGCTTTAATATTACTGTAAGTTTTCATTTTGGGGATCTCTTTCAGGAGGTTTCTGGTGGATTCTTTCAATTTCCACTTTGCCCCCTGGTTCTACAATATCAGGGCAGTTTTCCTTGATAATTTCTTGAAAGATGAAGCATAGACACTTTTTTCTTTTGACCTTGACTTTCAAGAAGTCTAATAATTTTTAAGTTCTATTTTCCAGGTCAGTTGTTTTTCCAATTATATATTTCACAATTTTCTTCTATTTATTATTTTTTTAATTTTCTTTTAGGGTTTTGGATATCTTGTGAATCTTTACCTTCCATTTGCCAATTCTAATTAAAAAAAAAAATCTCTAACATGCTTTTCTATGTTCTTTTCCATTTGGCTAAATCAACTTTTAATGGAGTTCTTATCTTCAGTGAATTTTTTATACCTATTTTATCATTTGGCTAATTTTCCTTTTCAAGGCATTCTTAATTTAATTTTTGTACTTCTTTTTACCATTTGGCTTGTTCTATTTTTAAGGCATTATTTTCCTCAGTATTTTTTGTGCCCCCTTTACCAATCTGTTAACTCCTTTTCCCTCTGATTTTCTTATATTGCTTTCATTTATCTTCTCAGTTTTTCCTCTGCCTCCCTTATTTAATTTTTAAAAGCCTTTCTGATCTCTTCCATGACCTGAGGGCAAATCCCATTTTCTTTGAATATTTGTATGTAATAATTTTGACTTAATTGTCTTCTTTTTAGTTTGTGTTTAGATCTTCCCTGTCACCATAGTAACTTTCTGTAGTCAGTATCTTTTCTTTCTCTTTGACGATTTTTCTGCCTATTTCTTGACTTAAAGCTTTATGATAAAATAGGTCTGTGCTTCAAGAGTGGAAGTGGCACTGTTCCAGGTTCCCACTTTTTCATTTTGCTGTTTCAGAGCTAATTCTGGGGTATCTGTAAGTTCTGAGTTCTTGCAGGGTGGTATGATGTAGGGAGAGGTGTGTTTACCACTCTTCTGGCCTATGGTCTTGTCTATAAGTGACCAAAAGTACTCTTTTTTATGCTGGAATTGTGGACAAGATCCCAGTAGTCCTGTAGCAACAAACTGTGTTGTATTACTGCCTCTTCTATCCCTGGGACTGCAACGCAGATCCAAATATGTGCATTGTAACAGAGTCCTGCCATCAGGGCCTGACACAGGACCCCTCTAATCTCCTTCTGAATGGTTATCTAACCCCCTTACCAAATGTAAGCTGAGAAGTCTGGAAAGCACTACTCCCTTGCATAGATTTTTTTTCTTTTTTCTTTTTTTATTAATTTGTTTTTTTTTTTTAATTTATAGTTTACAGGATTCAATTCCATAGTTCCTTGAGTTTCAAATTTCTCTGCCCTCTCTCCCTCCACCCCCCATGACAGCATATAGTCCAGTATAGGATCTGCAGATACTTTCACATTAGACATTAGTCAGGTTACAAAGGCATATTGTATTTAAGATCAAATCAACCTAGGACACAGACATCCTGTGCTCTTAGAGTTTAGGACAATTGCCCATGACTTATTTCATCCCCATTACTATTTTTTAAAATTATTTTATTTTATTTTTTAAGTTACAAAGGCATATTATATTAGATGAGATGAACAATGGTAAAGAAGAAATAAAACCAAACAATGAAAAGAAAAAGATCAATTAGTTTGCTTCCATCAGGATTCAATCTCAGTTCTTTCTGGTTATTTCTCTGGAGGCATCTCTCTCCTTCATGAGTCTTTCAAGATTGACTTATATCACTACATTGCTGAGAAGAGTCCAGTCTGTCATATTTGGTCATCATACATATGTTATGTCTGTGATTGTATATAAATTTCTCCTGGTTTATTACTTTGATTGCTTTTTCTTCTCTAATTGCTACTGCTACCATTTCTAGTAACAGATTGAATAAGAGGGGTGATAGTGGACACCCTTGTTTCACTCCTGATCTTATTGGAAATGCTGCTAGTTTATTCCCATTGTATATAATACTTGCTGACGGTTTTAAATAGATGCTATCTACTATTTTAAGGAAGGCTCCATTTATTCCTATACTTCCTAGGGTTTTTAATAGCAATGCATGTTGTACTTTGTTAAAAATCTTTTCTGAATCTATTGAGATAATCATGTGTTTTCTGCTAGTTTTATTGTTGATATGATCAATTATACTGATGGTTTTCCTAATATTAAACCATCCTTGCATTCCTGGAATAAATCCTATCTGATCCAAGTGTATTATTCTTATGATAAGTTGTTGTAGTCTTTTAGCTAATATTTTATTTAAAAATTTTGCATCTAGATTCATGAGGGAAATTGGTTTATAATTTTCTTTCTCTGTTTTATCTCTTCCTGATTTAGGAATCAGTACCATATTTGTGTCATAAAAAGAATTTGGCAGGACTCCTTCTTCACTAATTTCCCCAAATACTTTGTAGAACATTGGAATCAATTTTTCTTTAAATGTTTAATAGAATTCACTAATAAACCCATCTGGCCCTGGAGATTTTTTCCTAGGGAGTTCACTGATGGCTTGTTTGATTTCTTTTTCTGATATAGGGTTATTTAGGTAATTCACTTCCTCTTCCTTTAATCTGGGTAACTTGTATTTTTGTAAATATTAATCCATTTCACTAAGATTGTCACATTTATGTGCATACAAGTGGGAAAATTAATTCTTAATTATTGTTTTGATTTCCTCTTCATTGAAGGTAGATTCACCCTTTTCCTTTTTGATACTCATAATTTGGTTTTCTTCTTTTTTATCATATTGAGTAAGGGTCTAGCAATTTTATTGTTTTTTTTTTTCATAAAACCAGCTTTTAGTTTTATTGATTAATTCAATAGTTTTCTTAATTTCAATTTTATTATTCTCTCTCTTGGTTTTCAGTATTTCTAATTTAGTACTAAATTGGGGATTTTCAATTTGTTCTTTTTCTAGCTTTTTCAATTGCATGTCCAATTCATTGACCTCCCTTCTCTTTGCTTTATTCAAGTATGCACTCAGGGATATAGAACTTCCCCTAAGAACTGCCTTTAATGCATCCCACAAATTTTGGTATGTTTTCTCATTATTATCATTCTCTTGAATGAAGTTATTGATTGTTTCTAATATCTCATGTTTGACCCACTCATTCTTTAGGATTAAATTGTTTAATTTCCAATTAGTTTTTAGTCTATCTTTCCATGGCCCTTTATTGCATATAATTTTATTGCATCATGATCTGAGAATGATGCATTTAATATTTCTGCCTTACTGCACTGAATTGTGAGGTTTTTATGCCCTAGTACATGGTCTATTTTTGAGTATGTACCATGTACTGCTGAGAAGAAAGTAAATCCCTTTTTATCACCATTCAGTTTTCTCCAGAGATCTATCATATCTAGTCTATCTAAAATTCTATTCACCTCCTTAACTTCTTTGTTGTTTAATTTGAGGTTAGATTTATCAAGTTCATAAATGGGGAGATTATGGTCCCCCACTAGAATAGTTTTGCTATCTATTTCTTCCTCTAGGAAATTGGATGTTATACCACTTAGTGCACATATATATTAAGTAATGATATTGCTTCATTCTCAGTGGTGCCTTTTAGCAGGATATAGTTTCCTTCCTTATCTCTTTTAATTAGATCTATTTTTGCTTTTGCTTTATCTGAGATAAGGATTGCTACCCCTGCTTTTTTTTTTTTACTTTAGATGAGGCATAATAAATTCTACCCCAGCCTTTCATCTTTACCCTGTGGGTATCCATTTGTTTCAAATGTGTTTCTTGTAAACAGCGTATTGTAGTATTGTGGTTTTTAATCCATTCTGCTATCTGCCTCTGTTTTATGGGAGAGTTCATCCCATTCACATTGACAGTAATGATGACTATCTCTCTCTTCCCCTCTAAATTATTCCCTCCCCCACTTATGTTTTTGTTTTTTCCTTCACCCTTCCCCTCCTTGAAGTTTTCCCTTTTGACCACCTCCTCCCTCAGTATTCCCACCCAGTGACCCCCTTTCTTTATCTATGCTCTCCCCTTACTACTATTTCCCTCCCCTATAATCCACCCCCTTTACTATCCTCCTTTTCCCAACCCCTTACCCTCCTACTGCTTATAGGACACAATAAATTTTTATATTTATTACAGTATTTTACTCCCCGTCTGACACCAAAACGAGAGTAAATTTCAAACAGTGTTCCTCTCCCTCCCTCCTTTTCCCCTATTTAATGAATTTATGTGTCTATTCCTGTTAGAATCTTAAGCTTAACTGATTATGTTGATCCCTCTTTGAACCATAACCAGTGAGAATAGTGTTTAAATGATGCTCCTTCCTCTTTCTCTCCCCTCTACTATAGTGTGTTTGTATGCCTCTTCGAATGGCATAATTTACCTTTTTCTGTCTTATCCTTTCCTTTTATCCCATTACAGTCCCTTTGATCCCCTTAATGAGGATTTTTTTTTTTTTATCTTAAGGTTAGTTCATTTGTACCCACACCCTCTATCTATGTGTAACCCTTTTTAAGGTCGTGATATCATATAAATTTCAATATTGACAGTTATCAGCTTCTCATATAGGGATGTGAACATTTTGCTCTTGTTGACTCCCAAGTTATGTGCATGTGGGCATGAATGTGCACGTGTGCTTGTATGTATGTGTGAGTCGGTCTTTTGCTTGTTTACCTTTTTATGTCCTTCTTGAGTCTTGTAATTAGAGATCAGATTTTCCATTGAGCTCTGGCTTTTTCATCAGGAAAGTCTGGAAGTCCCGTATTTCATTAAATGACCATCCCCTTGCTTGAAAGATTATGCTCAGTTTTTCCGGGTAGTGAATCCTTAGTTGTAGTCCTAGCTCTCTTGCCCTATGAAATATCAAATTCCAATCTCTCTAATCTTTTAATGTATTAGCTGATAGGTCCTGTGTGATCCTGACTCTAGTTCCGAGATATTTGAATTGATTCTTTTTGACTGCTTCCAGTATTTTTTCCTCAATCCTGTACTTCTGGAATTTGGCTACTATATTTCTTGGGATTTTCAATTTGGGATCTCTTTCAGGAGGAATCCGGTGAATTATATCGATAGCTATTTTATCTTCTGATTCCAGGACTTCAGGACAGTTTTCTTTGACAATCTCTTGGAGGATGTTGTCCAGGTTGCTTTTTACATCATGGCTTTCTGGTAGACCAATAATTCTTAAGTTAACTCTCCTGGATCTGTTCTCTAGGTCAGTTGTTTTTACAGTGAGATATTTTACATTTTCTTCCAATTTTTCAATCTTCATGGTTTTTTTTTTTTTTGGTTGACTGTTGGTGCATCATAGAGTTCTGAGTTTCAATTTGACTGATTTTAATTTTTAGCAAATTATCATCTTCAGTTACTTTGTGAAGGTCCTTTTAAGGGTGGTATTTTCTCCAATTACTTCACTAATTTTACTTTTTAAGAATTTGTTTTCTTCATTGAAACTTTTTTTTTCCAATTTGATCCCTGCCTCCCTGATTTGGTCCTTAAAGTCTTTCTTAGGCTCCTCCAAGAATGCTTTTTGGGCTTGAGACCAGTTCATATTTCCTTCTGTGGTCTCATTTGTGTGTAAAGAGTCCAAGTTATCTTCTGTATTTGGTTGTTCTTGACCTATATAATATGCTGGGATGGATTTTCTTGCCTTCCCCTTCTCCTTTTAAGCTTCCTTCCTTCCCATTGTGATTCCCTATTTCCTAATTTCTCAGGCTGTAAGCTAAGGGTCTGGGCATTGACTTTGATTGCTATAGCCTCTGGGTGTCTAGTTTGAGGCTAAGGCAGGAGTCTCAGAGAGGTATGTTGATGTGCACAGAGTAACCTGTGGAGTTGGGGTGGTCTGGCCACTTCAGATTTCTGCCTCAGTATCCCTGGGCTACATCTCTGGAAGGCTTTTGCTGGTCCATTGAGGTGGGGCTTGTTGGGACCCTTCCCCCTCTTCTCTTCAGTCTCCTTGCAGTCTCAGTTACACCCCTTCTTGATGACTCCCAAGCCTGAGGCTATTTCCACTATCTTAGTATTTCTCTCTGGGTGGGACACTTATCTTTGGGTTGTCTACTTCATGAAGGAGGGATTGGAGTGGCTAGAGTTTACTTTGTCATTCTAGCCCCTTGGATATAAAGGCAGGCAATTTCTAAACTTCCAGGCTGGGGGCTGATAGTCCCAAGAGAAGCTGCTGTCTCTGCTGGGGGCCCCAAGGCTTCTCTTACCTGGCTCCAATGATTCCTCCTGTCCCCTGGTGAGATGCCAGTAAGATAACTGCGATTCCTCCTTGGTAAGTCTGGGGCTTCTTCTCTCTCTAGTGTAGTCTGCTTCTCTGCTCTCAAGTCTGAGCTGTACAGACTCCAGGTGCTCTGCGCTCCCCCTGTCCAGACCCACTGGGCACTTTCCTGGGCTAGATTCTGCCAACACTCCATCTCCCAGTGGATTCTGTCACTCCAGAATCCTTTCAGATTCCCTTTTTAAGGTTTAGTGATGGTATTCACAGAGTAGCTTAGAGAAGTTACTGTTTCCTTTCTGCCATCTTGGCCCTACATTGGATAGATTTTTGATGGCATGTAATCACAGGATTCTTTGATAGTTACAGGAATGATCAAAGACACTTTATTAAAATGGGTATAATTGAAATATATGACACTAGACTTAAATCTGCAATAGTTGTAGCTGACGATTTGTTTTAGCTAATTTGTCTTTTATCATTATTGCCAATTAAAGAAATTAAGACTACTTCATGAAAAAATATATGATGAATGTTTTTTTTTTTTTATTGGGCAGTTTTAAGTGATTGTTTCTGCCCAACTCCCCTTAATGGGTTTTCCCCCCTCTATATCCTGTTTATGTATATTTCTTATCATTATGTTTTTATTTTGTATCTTTGTAAAATAAATATTTTTTCTTTTTAAAAAATTTATTTATTTTAGTTTAGTTTACAATATTTAGTTCCATCATCTCTTTAGTTTCAAATTTTCTCCCATCTCCCTCATTTCCTCCTTCCCCCCATGCTGCATGCAATCAAATATAGGACCTACAAATACCTTTACATTAAACATTAGTCAAGTTGTAAAGAAGGATTATAACCAATGGAATGAAAAATGAGAAAGGAACAAACAAAAAAAAATACTAAAAAGAGATAGGGCAAGTAGTTTGCTTCAATCTGCCTTCAGATTCCATATTTCTTTCTCTGGATGTGGTTATCACTTTCCATCATGAGTCTTTTAGAGTTGTCTTATAACCTTGCATTGCTGAGAAGAACCCAGTCTATCAAAGTTAGTCATAACACATACAATGTATCTGTAATTGTGTACAAATTTCTCCTGGTTCTGCTCTCCTCACTCAGTATCAGTTTATATAAGTTTCTCCAGGTTTCTGTGAAGTCTGTCTCCTCCTCATTTCTTATAGCACAATAGAATTTCATTACATTCATATATCACAACTTGTGTAGCCATTCCCTAATTGATGGACATCCCCTTGTTTTCCAGTTATTTGCCACCACAGAAAGAGCTGCTATGAAGATTTCTGTACATACTGGTGATTTTCCCAATTCTATTATCTCTTTGGGATACAGGCCTAGAATTGGTATTGCTGGGTCAAAGGGTATGCACTTATTTATACCCTTTGGGCATAGTTCCAGATTGCTCTGCAGAATGGTTGGATAGTATGTTTTTATGCTTCTTCGTGTGGCATAATTTACCCTTTTCAGCCTCTTCCTTTAGTTTTCTCCCATTACAATCCCTTTGCACCGTTTAATAAGGTTTTTATCATCAGATTAGTTCATTTATATACACACACTCTATATATATCCCTTTACAATTATACAATTATCAATATTGACAGGTATCAGTTTCCCATATGGTGATACAGTTTGCTCTTATTCAATCACAAGTTTTGTGTGTGTGTGTGTGTGTGTGTGTGTGTGTTTTCCTTGTTTATCTTTTTATGTCTCTCTTGAGTCTTGTATTTGGAATTCAAATTTTCCATTGAGCTCTGGTTTTTTCATCCGGAAGGTCTGGAATTCCATTATTTCATTGAATTACCATCTCCTTGCCTGAAAGATTATCCTCAGTTTTCCTGGATACCTGATCCTTGGTTGTAGTCCAAACACTTTTGCCTTATGAAATATCATATTCCAATCCCTCTGATCTTTTAATGTAGAAGCTGCTAGGTCCCATGTGGTCCTAACTGTAGTTCCACAATATTTCAATTGTTTCTTTCTGACTGCTTGCAATATTTTCTCCTTGACCTGATAAATCTGGAATTTGGTTACAATATTTTTTGGAGTTTTCATTTTGGGATCTCTTTCAAGAGGTGTTTGTTGAATTCTTTTGATAATTATTTTACCCTATGGTTCAAGTACCTCAAGGAAGTTTTCTTTGGTAATTTCTTTGAAAATGTTGTCCAGGCCTTTTTATTTTTATTTTTTATTTTATTTATTTATTTATTATTATTATTTTTTTTTTATCATGGATTTCTGGTAGACCAATGATTCTTAGATTATCTCTCCTGGATCTGTTCTCCAGGTAAGTTGTCTTTCAAAATGATATATTTTACATTTTCTTCTAATTTTTCAGTCTTTGTGCTTTGTTTGACTCATTCTTTTTTTTTTTTTTTTAATTAATTTATTAGTTTAGTTTCAGTTGACAAGATTCAATTCCTTAGTTCCTTGATTTTCAAATTTCCTTTACTTCCCTCCCCCCTCCCCTCATGACATCATATAGTACAGTATAGGGTCTGCAAATGCATTCATATTAAACATTATTCCAATTACAAAGGCATATTGTACTAGGTGGGATGAAAGATGGTAAGGAAGAAGTACAACCAAACAATGAGAAGAACAAGATCATTTAGTTTGCTTCCATCAGGATTCAGGCTCAGTTCTTTCTAGTTATATCTCTGGATGGCACATTTCTCACTTTCTTGAGTCATTCGGGATTAACTTATATCACTGCATTGCTGAAAAGAGTCCAGTCTGTCATAGTTGGTCGTCACAGATATGGTATGTCTGTGATTGTATACAAATTTCTTCTGATTCTACTCTTCTCGCTCAGCATCAGTTTGTATAAGTCTCTCCAGGTAATTATGAAATCCGTCACCTCCTCGTTTCTTATAGCACAATAAAATTCCATTACATTCATATACCACAACTTGTTTAGCCATTCCCCAATTGATGGGCACTCCTTTAGTTTCCAATTCTTTGCAACCACAAAAAGGGCTGCTAAAAATATTTTTGTACATATGGTTCTTCCTCCCACTACTATGATCTCTTTGGGATATAACCCTAGGAGTGGTATGGCTGGGTCAAAGGGTATGAAATTATTTATAATCCTTTGGGCATAATTCCAGATTGCTCTCCAGAATGGTTGGATAAGTTCACAACTCCACCAGCAATGTATTAGCGTTCCAATTTGCCCACATCCTCTCCAGCATTTGTCACTTTCTTGTTTTGTCATCTTAGCCAATCTGACTGGAGAGATGTGGTATCTCAGAGTTGTTTTGATTTGCATTTCTCTAATTAATAGTGATTTAGAGCATTTCTTCATATGCTTATAGATATCTTTAATTTCTTTCTCTGAAAACTTCCTATTCATATCCTTTGACCATTTCTCAATTGGGGAATGACTTGTATTCATATAGATTTGGCTCAATTCTCTATAAATTTTAGAAATGAGTCCTTTATCAGAGACACAGGTTGTAAAAATTCTTTCCCAATTTCCCACCTCCCTCTTGATCTTGGTTACATTGGCTTTGTTTGTGCAGAAGCTTTTCAATTTAATGTAATCAAAATTATCCATTTTGCATTTTATAATGCTCTCTAATTCTTGTTTGGTCCTAAAGTCTTCCCCTCTCCACAGATCTGTCAGGTAAACTATTCCTTGCTTTCCCAAATTGCTTACAGTATCATCCTTTACACCTAGATCATGCACCCATTTAGACTTGATTTTGGTATATGGTGTTAGATAGTGATCTATGCCCAGTTTCTGCCATACTGTATTCCAGTTTTCCCAGCAGTTTTTGTCAAATAGTGCATTCTTATCCCAAAAACTGGGGTCTTTGGGTTTATCGAACAATAGATTGCTATATTCATTAACTGCTGGGTCTCCTGCACCTAATCTATTCCATTGATCCACTACTCTACACCTCTGCCAGTACCAAGCAGTTTTGATGACTGCTGCTGTATAATACAGATGAAGATCTGGCATAGCTAGTCCACCTTCCCTAGCATTTCTTTTCATTAATTCCCTTGATATTCTAGACCTTTTGTTTTTCCAAATAAATTTTGTTATTATTTTGTCTAACTCTACAAAGTAGTTTTTTGGTAAATTGATTGGAATGGCACTAAATATATAATTTAGTTTGGGTAAAATTGTCATTTTTATTATATTAGCTCGACCCAGCCACGAGCAATTGATATTTTTCCAACTATTTAGATCTGATTTTATTTCTGTGAGAAGTGTTTTGTAGTTGTGATCATATAGATTCTGGGTTTGTTTTGGCAAGTAGATTCCCAAATATTTTATAATGTCTACAGTGACTTTAAATGGGATTTCTCTTTCTATCTCTTGCTGTTGAGTTTTATTAGAGATGTACAGGAATGCTGAGGATTTATGTGGGTTTATTTTATATCCTGCAACTTTGCCAAATTTATTTATTGTCTCAAGTAATTTTTTACTTGATTCTCTAGGATTCTCTAAGTATATCATCATATCATCTGCAAAGAGTGACAGCTTGGTCACTTCTTTGCCTAATTTGATTCCTTTGATTTCTTTTTCTTCTCTAATTGCTACTGCTAACGTTTCAAGTACCAGATTGAATAAGAGGGGTGATAGTGGACACCCTTGTTTCACTCCTGATCTTATTGGAAAGGCTTCTAGTTTATCCCCATTGCATATAATACTTGCTGATGGTTTTAGATAGATGCTAGCAACTATTTTAAGGAAGGCTCCATTTATTCCTATACTTTCTAGTGTTTTTAATAGGAATGGATGTTGTACTTTGTCAAAAGCCTTTTCTGCATCTATTGAGATGATCATGTGGTTTTTGCTAGTTTTGTTGTTGATATGCTCAATTATATTGATGGTTTTCCTAATATTAAACCATCCTTGCATTCCTGGAATGAATCCTACCTGATCAGGGTGTATTATTTTTGTGATAAGTTGTTGGAGTCTTTTGGCTAATATTTTATTTAGAATTTTTGCGTCTAAATTCATGAGGGAGATTGGTCTATAATTTTCTTTCTCTGTTTTATCTCTTCCTGATTTAGGAATCAGTACCATATTTGTATCATAGAAAGAGTTTGGTAGGACTCCTTCTTCACTAATTTTCCCAAATAGTTTGTAGAGTATTGGAATCAATTGTTCTTTAAATGTTTGATAGAATTCACTAGTGAACCCATCTGGCCCTGGAGATTTTTTCCTAGGGAGTTCATTGATGGCTTGTTTGATTTCTTTTTCTGAGATGGGGTTATTTAGGTAATTCACTTCCTCTTCAGTTAATCTGGGCAATTTGTGATTTTGTAAATATTCATCCATTTCACTAAGATTGTCATATTTATGTGCATACAATTGGGAAAAATAATTCCTCATTATTTTTTTGATTTCCTCTTCATTGGAGGTAGATTCACCCTTTTTATTTTTGATACTCATAATTTGGTTTTCTTCTTTCTTTTTTTTTATCATATTGACTAAGGGTCTATCAATTTTGTTGATTTTTTCATAAAACCAGCTCTTGGTTTTATTTATTAATTCAATGGTTTTCTTAATTTCAATTTTATTAATCTCACCTTTGGTTTTCAGTATTTCTAATTTAGTACTAAATTGGGGATTTTCAATTTGTTCTTTTTCTAGCTTTTTCAATTGCATGTCCAATTCACTGACCTCCCTTCTCTCTGCTTTAATTAAGTATGCACTCAGGGATATAAAACTTCCCCTGAGAACTGCCTTTAGTGCATCCCACAAATTTTGGTATGTTGTTTCATTATTATCATTCTCTTGAATGAAATTATTGATTGTTTCTATAATTTCTTCTTTGACCCACCAATTTTTTAGGATTAAATTGTTTAGTTTCCAATTAGTTTTTAGTCTATCTTTCCATGGCCCTTTATTGCATATAATTTTTATTGCATCATGATCTGAGAATGATGCGCTTACTATTTCTGCCTTTCTGCACTGGATTGTGAGGTTTTTATGCCCTAGTACATGGTCTATTTTTGAGTATGTACCATGCACTGCTGAGAAGAAAGTAAATTCCTTTTTATCCCCATTCAGTTTTCTCCAGAGATCCATCATATCTAGTCTCTCTAAGATTCTATTCACCTCCTTAACTTCTTTCTTGTTTATTTTGAGGTTAGATTTATCGAGTTCAGAGAGGGGGAGATTAAGGTCCCCCACTAGTATAGTTTTGCTATCTATTTCTTCCTCTAATTCCTTTAACTTCTCCTCTAGGAATTTGGATGCTATACCACTTGGTGCATATATATTAAGTAGTGATATTGCTTCATTCTCAATGGTGCCTTTTAGTAGGATATAGTTTCCTTCCTTATCTCTTTTAATTAGATCTATTTTTGCTTTTGCTTTATCTGAGATAAGTATTGCTACCCCTGCTTTTTTTACTTTAGCTGAGGCATAATAAATTTTACTCCAACCTTTTACCTTTACCCTGTGGGTATCCCTTTGTTTCAAATGTGTTTCTTGAAGACAGCATATTGTAGGATTATGGTTTTTAATCCATTCTGCTATCCGCCTCTGTTTTATGGGAGAGTTCATCCCATTCACATTCACAGTAATGATGACTATCTGTCTCTTCCCTTCCATCCTATTCCCTCCCCTGTTTATGTTTTTGTTTCTTCCTTCTCCCTTCCCCTCCTTGAAGTTTTCCCTTTTGACCACCCCCTCCCTCAGTGTTCCCACCCAGTGACCCCCCTTCTTAACCTACCCTCTCCCCTTACTACTATTTCCCTCCCTTATAATCCCTCCCTTTATTCTCCTCCTTTTCACCCCCCCCTTACCCTCCCACTATCTATAGGACACAACAAATTTTTATACTTATCAGAGTAAATTACTCCCCGTTTGATTCCAAACCAATGAGAGTAAATTTCAAACAATGCTCCTCTCCCTCCCTCCAATTCCTCTATTTAATGAATTTATGTGTCTATTCACGTTAGATTCTTAAACTTCACTGATTAATTTGATCCTTCTTTGAACCAGAACCAGTGAGAATAGTGTTTAAATGATGTTCCTCTCCCTCTTACTTTCCCTTCTTCTATAGTGTGTTTTGATGCCTCTTCAGATGGCATATTTTACCTTTTCCTAGCTCATCCTTTCCTTTTTCCCATTACAGTACCATTGATCCCCTTAATAGTCTTTTTTTTTAGACTCCATGTTAGTGCATTCATACCCACACCCTCTAAGTATAACCCTTTTGCAGGTCATGATAATCATAGAGATTTCAAATATTGACAGTTATCAGCTCCACATATAGGGATGTGAACATTTTGCTCTTGTTGCATCCCAAGTAATGAGCTTGTGTTTGTGGGTGTGGGTATGTGCACTTCTGCATGTGTGAGTCTATGTTACCCTTGTTTACCTTTTTATGTTCTTCTGGAGTCTTGTAATTGGAGATCAAATTTTCCATTGAGCTCTGGCTTTTTCATTAGGAAAGTCTGGAAGTCCCTTACTTCATTAAACGTCCATCTCCTTGCCTGAAAGATTATGCTCAGTTTTGCCGGGTAGTTAATCCTTGGTTGTAGTCCTAGCTCTCTTGCCCTACGAAATATCAAATTCCAGTCCCTCCGCTCTTTTAATGTAGAAGCTGCTAGGTCCTGTGTGATCCTAACTGTAGTTCCTCGATATTTGAATTGTTTCTTTTTGGCTGCTTGTAGAATTTTTTCTTTAATCTTATAATTCTGGAATTTGGCTACTATATTTCTTGGAGTTTTCAGTTTGGGATCTCTTTCAGGAGGAGTCCGGTGAATTCTATCAATAGCTATTTTATCTTCTGATTCCAGGACCTCAGGACAGTTTTCTTTGACAATCTCTTGGAGGATGTTGTCTAGACTGCTTTTCTCATCATGGCTTTCTGGTAGACCAATAATTCTTAGGTTGTCTCTCCTGGATCTGTTCTCTAGGTCAGTTATTTTTCCAGTGAGATATTTTACATTTTCTTGCAATTTTTCGATCATCTTGTTTTTTTCGATTGACTCCTGCTGCATCATAGAGTTCTGAGTTTCAGTTTGGTTGTATCTAATTTTTAGTGAATTATGGTCTTCAATAAGTTTTTGAAGTTCCTTTTTTAGGGAGGTATTTTCTTTTTCCAAGTTGGTCATTGCCTCCCTGATTTGGTCTTTAAAATTTTTCTTAAGCTCCTCCAGGAATGCTATTTGGGCTTGAGACCAGATCATGTTTCCTTCTGTGGTCTCTGGTGTGGGCAGAGAGTCTATATTGTCCTGTGTGTTTTGTTGTTCTTGCCCTGCATAGTATGCTCGAATAGACTTTCTTGCCTTCCCCTTCTCCTTTTCAGCTTCCTTCCTTCCCATTGTGACTTCCTGTTTCTTAGTGTCTCAGGCTATGAGTTTGGGGCCTGATCCTTGACTTTGAATACCTCTGGGTGGCTAGTTTATGGCTAAGTCAGGGAAGTCAGTGAGGAATGTAGATGTGTAGGTGGGGTTGAGTCTGACCACTTCAGATTTCTGCCTCTATACCCCTGGGCTATAAGTAGGCTTTTGTTGGTGAGGTGAGGTGGGGCTAGTTGGGTCCCCTCCCTCTCTTCTCTTCAGATTCCTGGCTGTCTCAGTTACACCCTTTCTTGGAGATTCTCAAGCCTGAGGCTATTTCCATTAACTTGGGGTTTCAGTCTGGGTGGGAGACTTATCTTTGGGTTTTCTGCTTCATGAAGGAGGGATGGGAGGATCGGAGCAGCTAGAATTTACTTTGCCATTCCAGCCCCTGTATCATACAGGCAGGCAGTTTCTAAATTTCCAGGCTGGGGGCTGAATGCAGCCTGAGAAGCCACTCTCTGCACTGGGGGCCCGACTCTCCTACCTGGCTCCAATGATCCGTTCCCTCTGCGAGATGACTGCGATTCGTCCTTGGTAAGTCTGCAGGCTGGGGCTTTTTCTCTCTCTGGTGTATTCTGCTTGCCTGCTCTTAGGTCTGAGCTGTGCAGACCCCACGCGCTCTGCGCTCGACCTGTGCGGGCACTCTGGGCAACCTCCTGTGCTGGATTCTGCCACACTCTGTCTTCCACTGGGCTCCGTCACTCCGGAATCCGCTCAGATTTACCCTTTTGGACTTAGTGACAGAGGAGCTCAGCGAGGTTACTGCTTCCTTTCCGCCATCTTGGCTCCGCCCCCGTTTGACTCATTCTTGATGCTTCATAGTCTTTAGCTCGATTTGACTGATTCTAATTTTTAGCGAATTATTTTCCACAGTTAGTTTTAGAAGATCCTTTTCCAAATGTTCAGATTTCATTTTGAGGGGCCTATTTTCTCCAGTTAGATTTTGAACCTCCCTTCCCAATTCACATATTTTACTTTTTAAGGATTTGTATACCTCAGTGAGATTTTTTTTTCCCATTTTGGCAATTGTGATTTTAAAAGAATGGTCAATTTATCTTCTGCCTCTCTAATTTGGCTTTTAAAATCCTTCCTGAGCTCTTCCAAGAATACTTTCTGGGCTTGAGATCATTTCATATTTCCTTCTGTGGTCTCAGGTGTGTCTATAGAATTAATATAGACCCCTTCTGAAGTTGGTTCTCTTCACTCCCAACAATAATATTCAATTGTCTTTGGTTTCTTGTCCATTGTGATTTCCTATTTCCTGACTCTTAATGTGGATTTCTGCTTCTGGATTTCAGAAGGCACTGAACCATGTTTCTCAAGCTGGGAGTTAGGGGCTTGGTTGTTGACTTTGTGTGCTGTAACCTCAGCGTGTCTAGACTGAAGCCAAGGCCAGGATTTTCTGTGTTTCCCTTGTCTTACCCTGAGGCTCACAGAGTAAAGTATGGGTGAGGAGTGGTCTGGTCACTTCAGGTTTCAACCCCTGTGCCTCTGAGCTGTAGCTCAGGCCAGCTCAGCAGCTCATGGCTGGACCTTGATTCCCCTGATTGTGCTAAGGCACACCTGGGCCTCTGGTGTTAGTGCTTGCTGTCTCTACCCCCTGGGCTGAAGGATCTCTGGCTTATCAGCTGATATGGGGCTTTTTGGGACTCCTCACACCCTTCACTTCAGGTTTGGCACTGCCTCAGTCATACCCTACCTCTAGGACTCCCAAGCCTGCCACTGATTCCCCTATTTCAGAATTTTACACTTGGACAATAATCTCTGGATTTTTAGAGTCAGAGTTGGGGATTAGAGTAGCTAGGGTTTACTCCATCATGTTGGCTCCCAGAAGTTCAGGCAGGTGATTTTTACACATTCGGGCCGTGGGTTGATAGCCTTAAGTTGTCTTTTGGCTTGTCTCTTACCTAGCTCTGCAAGATCCTTCATCCTTGGTGAGAGGTCTGCGAATTGCACCTGTGGAAGGTAAATCTGTTTCCTGGGCTTGCTCTGGCACCTCTGTAGTCTGGTCTCTGGTCTGTGCTGGTGTAGCCCCCAAGTGCTCTGCCAAAATAAATATTTTTCAAGGGAAAATTCAGCCTGACAAAAAAACTGCTAAAATTTTGCAAAGAATTTATAGTTACAGGAAAACTTAAAGAACTTTCATACAAAAAGTGGTTGTCTCAGTATGCAGGACTAGCTCTTACTTTAGGCTTTCAGTAGGAGATCAATGTTTAAGGAAAAAAAAGAACCTGCAAGATATTTTTTTTTCCTCCTGTCATTTCAACTGTTGCATGTTGGAATTATAGACCTAAAGTCAGAAAATTAAAGTTGATTTTGAGGGCTTAAAGATTAAGGAAATTAGAGATTAATCATTAAAACATTTGGAGATCAATGATTTTGATATTGTAGGGGAGAACTGCCTCTGACTTCATTACCCCTCTCACCTTAGACCACTTCCCAGAGTTGTTATGAAGATCAAATAATATAATGATTATAAAATGCTTTGCATAGTGTCTGGTATATGGTAAGCACTATATAAATATGGACTATTGCTATTATTATTCTTTAATTGACTATAGTTTCTCCATACTTGATAACTCCTGGATTTTGTGTGTGATTAGCATAAAAGGCCAAAGGTGATAAGATTAATGATTTTTTATATAGGATTATTCAGAATGGATTAGACTATTTTAACATCATATAACTGGTAATAAGTTTTGTTTCATGTTTTAAGTTGATTATATCATGAATGTCATTTTTGTATTTTTATTTTACTTATACTGTGAAATTTAAGAAACCATTGTATCAGAAATGCTGTTAAAAACTTGAAAAATCTAAACACTATTAGATTACTAATATAGCTATAAAAATGTTATAAGATATATATTTGAAAACTGTTAATTATTTAATGACATGTATTTTGTTTTAAAAAATCATGATAACAACAATATGTTTATATGCTACAGAGTTATCTTTTGAAAAATGTTGACTATCACTTATAAAATTATGAAAATTTATTTGGGGGGTTTAAAGGTGTAATTTCAATACGTCAATGCAAGTCAACTATGAGGTATTTTGTTTGAAACCCTAGAAAATATTTAGTTTTAATTTATAAATGAAAGATAAATGAAATACAACTGTTAAAGAAAAATAAGTAAAAATATTCAAGCCCTAAGTTACGATTAGTGAAATTTTGCTATTTGAGGTAAAACTCTTGGGACTATAATTTACGATTTTGACTTTTTATTACGGGAAATGTTGTCTGAATTATAATGATGCCAATATCAGAAAATTAAGTGTGTTTCAGTCTAAGAACTGCCAAAGCTGGATATCTGTGCCTTGGAAAAGTTTTGGAAATGACCTTAGCATGACTTAATATAGGATCATCTGGACTCAGTTTCTCTTTTGTACTGTATTATTTTCTAAATAAAAAAGTTCCAGGGCAGCTAGGTTGCACAGTGAGTAAGAGCACCAGCCTCGGAGTTGGGATGACCCAGGATTGGTTCTGCCCTCAGAAAATGAGCACCCCCACATAAATATTGACTGGCCATGTAACCTTGAGCAAGCTACTTAACCCCAATTGTTAAAAAAAAAAAAAGTTCCTTACCTGATTAATCCTGAACTTTGTTTTTGATACTCTGCAATTATAAGATTGCCTATCAGATAAGAGTCATGCCTAGAATTAAACAGAGCTAAGGCGGTTTTTTTCCTTGATATGGTATATTTTAGGTCTGACTCCACCCTTGAGGAGACAAGTCATGACATTGTCATAACTATATCCATCCTTTTATAATCAGAACAAGTGAACAGTATAAGTTTTGTAAATATAGTACTAAATCTATTCATTAATAGTTTGATACTAGAACATCTCTGGGTTACTATAATAGGATGCAAGAATGAAAAATCTTACAATTTTAATCTGTATCTGTGGTACAATGGTACTATCAAATGGTATCCTCTGCAAGGGGAAATTAGACATAATGACAAGAAAAAAAAGGTAAGGTAATTTTTTTTCTAATTATATTAAATAATAAATTTTGGGAAAACAATAGGATTAGACTGTTTTCTCTAAGAACTATACATACATCTTTAGGATTGTATTCTAATGTATCTCATATAGAAATTCATGCATTCAATATATTTTAATAATATTTTCTCAAAATTATATAAAGGGTTTTGCATATGAAATTGTAGTAACAATTGTAAGAAAGTGAAATTTATTTCCCATTTCAAAGTATCTTTCTAATCATATTAAAAGCCAGAAGAGTTCATTTTACAGTAAGAATCATGATTTTTGTTAAGATACTTATATCAGGTATAAGATTTAGGTAAAGATAAAAATAGTAAGTGCCATGTAAAAATTTAATTTCTCTAAAGTTTCAAGTTTGGAAAACCAAATTTTAGATGGTGTATGAAAATGTATTATCTTGTACTAGTAGATTCTATCAGAATTATTTAGGAACCTCTAAAAAGTGATTTGAGAAAAAAAAAAATTGGAACCAGAGAAGGAGAGCCCCCTTCAGTTCTGTCCTAAAGATAAGGCTTATTTTAAAATGTATGATAGAAGATATCCAAGGCTCAAATCACTTCATGAGACATCTGGGAATGCAAATGTGCTAATTAAATGGAGCTTGGGGAATGGGTTAAGAAGATACAAGGAGGTTTGATATTAGTTAATATTGTTAGTCATTATCACGTTTCTTTGACTTTCTGTGTGTTTATGTTTACTTTCTTGGTTACCTTGGTAACAGGTAGTATCTCTTCTGAAAATTAGTCCATTGTGAAGTCATTGTTCTGTAATATAACTTATGTAATTCTGATTATGGATATATGAATAACCAATATATATTAGGCCTATAAATAAATGAATCGTGGTGGAGATGCCCACTCCTTTTTAAGTTTAAAGGGGGGAGAATTAAGGAAATTGAGCAAATTAGGATAGCAAATGGTTAATTTTCAGAAGTGAGTGAACCACATTAACTATATCTTGTATCTCAATTCTAGAACCAGCTTAGTTCCCTTTTCTATATGTCCAAATTCTGACCTGTGTCAGGTGTGGTGAGCTGGGGGTTTGGAACTTTATTCAGTTGTGGTAATTGGGAAAAAACCTTACTGCATTATTTGAACCTGGCTGGGAAAGTGGACCATCTCTACCTGATACTTAGAGACCCTTAACAAAAGATTTAGGTTATACTCATCAGAAACTCAGTCAGCTCCACAGAATGATGCAAGGAATTTTCTCACAATTGCATATCTCAAGCAACACATAAGTCTTTTCTGAAAACTGGCCACATACTGATCAATGCGTTGTTGATTCTGTTTTCCTTTGAATGTTGATAGATACTTGGATAGTTGAACACCTCTTTTTTTCTCATTTTTTAGAATTGTACCTGTTTGCTTTCCTCCTCCTAACTTGGAAAGTCCATAATCTTTCACCCAATTAGAAATTAGATTATCTAATGTTGAGCTGTTTCCTTTTAATTAATCGGTCCTAATTTATTAATTATGTTAATGTGTAAAAGTCTATCTTCTCCTGTATTTAGGGTCCAGGCCTAAGCTGAGGAGGGTTGGTCTCAGTTTCTTGGGCAATTGGCATGCTTTGCTTAAGAAGTTCATATGTTCAGAAGATTGAATCTGTTTTCCTCAGTTATTTCATCTTTCACTTGCCACATGATACTAAATCTATTATTTAATAAACTATAAATTATATAGATCCCCAAAAGGCAAACTTTCACTCTTCTGGTGTGAAGATGGAAATTGTGTCCCATCCAAAGGTATTGAATTTCACCCCATTGGAATAATTCTGGAGGCTTTGGTTCCATTGGGATTAGTACCTAAAAGTACATAAAATAATCTGTAAGTTCTTATTAAAAGGCTTCTTGTTGTATTGAAGTAAGAGCTCATTCTTTAATCAAAGGAGCTGGGTTCACATCCTACTTCTGACAACAAATCATTTAATCTCCCTTGGCTTCAGTTTTCTCATATATAAAATGAATAAGTTACACTAGATGACCTCTGAACTCCCTTCAAGCTATACTATCCTGTCTTCATTTATTTAACAGACTATCATTACTCTTCTCCTTTATTCTTCACCCATATGTGGGATTGCAGATTACTATGTATTCTGATACAGACTATGTTTGGAAGCCATACAGCCATGAAAGAAGATACATGGGATGTTTTTCATTTGTCGTCAAGGCCAATAGGACAATAGCAGAAATGTTTATACTGTCTGGCTTGTCTATATTTGTTAAGTACCTCAATTATCATTTCATATTATTTTTGATATTTCCAAAGACTTGTTTAAAGTCAAGTTTTGTGACCCACTAGCCTTTCTTTCCTCTGAAATTAAATGCTAACTATCTAAGAAAGATTTTGATCAGCTGATTTTCTTAATTACACTGATAACATATGGTATTATAGACTTACCTTGACAGAAACATCATCTCCACTCATTAATTAATTTCTTACAATCGTTGGTAGGTGCTGATCTTACAGGCCATGAAACTATCCAGCTAAGGAAAAATGTTTTACTAATTAAAGAAAAACCAAGATGCTGATACCAGAGAGACTTTCTTTAACTTAAATAAAGGTAAAAGTCTCATAATTAGAAGATTATAGGTCTACCTTCATCTGATTTATTAATCTGTAAAACATAATTGAGAAAGATTGTGGGGTTGAGGTGAATTTCAGTGTTTGGAACTAGGGGTGGCTAATTAGTTAACCACCTAAAAGGAATTAGAATTTGTGGTATGAAGGGAATGGTAGAGGTAAGAAATCATTTGTAATAAATTTTTCAACTGTTTTATATGGACATTTTATGTTATACACAAAGCTGCCAAAGTGATTTTTCTTAGTCACCTATCTATATAACTTAGCTACCAAAAAAATCTCTAATAACTTCATATCTTCTCTATAATATAAACATCTCTGTTTTACTTTCAAAAATGTTCCCCATTCCAACCTCATTGATTCAGTGGTTCAAATCTCATACTCTGTGATGCATTCAAAATGGCTTTCTCTCTGTTCCCCACATTACACTCCATGTACGATTTCTTTGCTTTTGCGAAAGTTGTCCTGCAAATCTGGACGGTGGTTCCTCCTTATTTGTCTCATCAATTTCCTCTCTTTCTGTAAGAAAGGGAGAGAGAGAGAGAGAGAGAGAGAGAGAGAGAGAGAGAGAGAGAGAACTTATTGTTTTTTAAATCAATGGCAAATTTTACAGCATGAATGTGCCAACTTCATATATTAAAAAGTAATAGATGAAGTAATTTTTCTGTTCATATCAGGAAGTATAGACAGGCAATCTGGGTAATTCAGGGCAAAGCATTATTCTTTTCTCTATTGCTATTATGTGGGTAATTTGGGGAAAAAAACAGAAGAGTCTTCCAGCAATAATGTAAATAATTGAGGCTCTCTAAGCCTGAAAAGATACTGAGGATTACAATCGACACAAAGACCATCAAGCTGCAGGGATGTGATAGTTTGCTTCTTCAAATTGTATGCTTAAATTTAGGCCAGCTAAATGGAACTTTCCCGCATACTATCAAATAAATGCTCATCTGGGAACATGTATTACAGCTGTCAATACAAAACAGCTGAAAACACAATCAAAGATTATTCTTAGCAAAATAGAACAAAAAGCATGTAAATATGTTTTCCGAGGGAAAGTCTGATAAACTTTCACATTGAATGATCATTCCTCCTATTTTTAATGAATAGTGCATTAGAGATGATATTTAAAAGGGAATAAAAATCTATATTTCCAATGTTTTAATTTAATTTTATTTATATTTTTAGGTATTGAGATTAACTAATATTGCCCTGGAGCCATGGTCCCACATAGTATAGATTATGATAATTTTAGTCACTGAATTTGAATCCCAGTATGCCTTCAGAATATAATTTCTCTCTTATATCTGCACTTGGTGGGGGGGGGGGGGTTAGTTGGGAGGCAAATGGATTGGTTGGACTCATTTGGTTCTTCTCTATGTCTCTGAAGCACACGTATATAGATTCTTTTGTGTTTAAATTAGGAAGATGAAATTTTTAAATGTTTTTCATTTCATCTGAATGATAATAGCATCATCTGTTGAACCTGAATACAGTCAACATGATTTTGCAAATGGGTTTTCTGTAAATTTCATGAGCCATGAATGAATGGACCTGCTACTATTGTCCTTTTGCTATGTATATTTGATTTGTTAGGCAAGCATTGTTCTACTTAATGAAATGGTTATTTTCTTATTTAAATAATGTTTTATTTTTTCCCAACAATTACATATCAAGAAAAATTTTAGCATTCATTTTTATGAGATTTTAAGTTCCAAATTTATTTCCCTCCCTTCCTCCTCTCCCCTTCTGAAAACAGTAGGCAGTTTTTTATGGCTTATACATAGATTATTATGTAAAACATATTTCCATATTCAACAGAGTTGTGGAAGATCAAGAGAAAAAAACAACATGAGAAAGGATAAAGCAAGTGAAAAAATATACTTCAATCTGTATTCATAGTTCATCCGTTCTTTATCTGAATGTGGATAGCATTTTCCTTTTTGAGTCCTTTGCATTTGTCTTTGATGGTTATGTAACTGAGAAAAGATGATTCATTCATAGTTGATCATCACATGATGTTGCTGAAGCTGTATACAGTATTTTTCTTGGTTCTGCTTATTTTGTTTTGCATAAGTTTGTACAAGACTTTCTATGTTTTTCTGAAATCAGCCAATTCATCATTTCTTATTGCACAATAGTATAGAATTACATTAATATATTACAACTTGTTCATCCATTCCACAATTGATGGGCATATTCTATATTTTTGAACATGTAGGTCCTTTTCCTTTTTATGATATATTTGGGTTACAGACCTAGTAGCAGTACTTATGTATTGCATATATGCAGTTTGGTTGCCCTGGTATAGTTCCAAATTTTTCTCCAGAATATTCAGATGAATTTTTAACCAACAAAGCATCAGTGTACCAATTTTTACACATCCTCACCAACAGTTACCATTTTCATTTTTTGTGATATTAGCCAATCTGATTAGGGTGAGGTAGTTTTTCAGAGTTGTTTTAATTTGCATTTACCTAGTCAAAAGTGATGTAGAGCACTTCTTTATATTTCTATAGATATCTTTCATTTCTTCATTTGAAAATATACTGATCATACCTTTTGACCATTTATCAATTGGGGAATGGCTTATATTCTCATAAATTTAACTCACTTCTCTACATTTTTTCTTTTTTCTTTTTTTTTTAGAAAATAGACCTTGATCAGAAATACTTGCTATAAAGGTTGTTTTCCAGATTTCTGCTTTCATTCTAATCTTGGCTGCATAGGGTTTGTTTGTAAAAAAAAAAAAAAAAAAAGAACTTTCCATTCAATATTATCAAAATTATGTATTCTGCATTTTGTAATGCTCTCTATCTTGTTGCATTATGAATTCTTCCCCTCTTCATAGATCTGATGGGTACACTAGCCTTTGCTCTTCTTATTTGATTGTTTTATTGTCTATATTACCTTTTAGCAATATGTACTTTCCTTCTTTACCTCTTTTAATTAAGTCTGTTTTTGCTTTTACTTTGTCTAATATCAGGATTGCTAGACCTGATTTTTTTTAACATTAGCTGAAACGTAATAGATTGTGTTTCAGCCCCCTAACTTTCTGTGTGTATGTCTCAGCTTCAGATGCATTTCTTTTAAGGAATATGATGTAGGGTTCTGCTTTCTTACCCACTCTGTTATTGTCTTCTGCTTGGTTTGGAAGGAAATCCCATTCACATTCACGGTTATGATTACTACTTGTGTATTTCCCTCCATCAATTCTTCCTCCTGTTTGTCCTCTCTCTCCTTCCACCCATTCCCACCAGTGTTTTGCTTCTATCTACCACCCCTCTGGATCTTTCCTCATGCCTCCTCTTTAGTTGATCTCCTTCTCTCCTATGATAAATTTCTATATTTATCTGATTGTGTATATTATTCCCTCTTTGAGCCAATAATGATGGAAATAAGGTTCCAGGAATGCTCATCACCCCACCTCCCATCTTCTACATCTCTCCTACATCTCTAACACATAGGTTATGTTTGAGTACATTATCTGTTTGATATGAAATTCAATTCTTTCTTAAATAACTTATTTGTCTGGACAGAACTAAATGTGAGGAGGATTTTCTTTATATTGGGCAAAAAATCCATCTCCCTGCAACGTCCACCCACTGTTTTAAATTCTGCTGACAGACTCCATAGCACTATAGCAGACATGAAAATACATAATTTACAATTTTCCTAGGTGTGGAATAAAATGATAAAAGACAAATAAGATGCATAAATGTAGTCAGTTTTGTCTTTTCATTCTCTTTTGTAGCATTTCCATTTTAATCTGTGTTTGTGTAATGTTTGATATTTTGAAGAATTCTTGATCTCATTAGTGTTGGCAGTCCCTTTAATAATGCATAATACAATGAGTCCAGGGCTTTTATCCTGTACTATAATAAATATCCATTGAAATATATTCAAACAACATATTTGAGACCTTCCATTAAATGTGTTAACACTGCATGTGTATAGAATGCAAACTTATTGTCATTTCATGCCCTCAATGTATGTCTCATCTACCTTATTTTTAAATCAGATATTCCCTTGATAATATCTTTAGCTATACTTGTTCTGTGCAAATAATAGGTACCATCTAAATTTCATCTACCACATATTTTTCTAATGTTCATTAGTTCACTTGTAATGTTGATTCCTTAGATATAATGGTATTTCATGATTCATCGTCTTATGGAAACATCAGAAAAAAAGGTTTATATTAAAAATGAGAGGTTTATGTCAGAGAAAATTCTTTCACAATTTAAAGCAAGCCACATTTTTTCAAATCCTCCTTTCTCCTTCATTTTGGTGTCATTCCCAATTCTTCACCCATAATCATCTCATATATCACTTTGACTGATGTCTCAGGCCCAAAAAGGGGATTGTACTCCCTATGGAGTTATTCTGTCGTTCTTTCTGCAGTGTTTGTTCAGTTGTTCAGTCATATCCAACTCTTCATTACCCCAAGGTTCAAAGCACACAAGATCTTTCTATTCCCCATTACCTCTCAAAGTGTTTCCAAGTAAATATTCATTGTATCTGTGATACTATTAATCCATCTCATCCTCTGCTAGCCTTTTCTTTTGTCCTCAATCTTTCCAAACATCAGGGTCTTTTCCAATGAGCTTCATCTTCTTATTATGTGTTCAAAGAACTTAGGCTTTGGCTTCAATATTTTAACTTCCAGTGAGTATGCTGAATTAATTTCCTCTAGTATTGACTTATTTAACTTTCTTGCTCTCCAAGGAATTCTCAAGTCTTCTTAAGAATCACTTTTCAAAGTATCAGTTCTGTGGTTTTCAGCTTTCCTTATAGTCCAACTCTCACAGCCATACACAGTTACTGGAAAAACCATAGCATTAACTATAAGGACCTTTGTCCAGCAGGTGATGTCTTTGCTTTTTACTATGCTATCTAGATTTCCCATAGCTTTCTTTTGAATAAGTGACTTTTAATTTCATGGCTGCACGTGCCATCTACAGTAATTCCTGAGCCCAAGAATATAAAATCTGACACTGCTTTCATATCTTCTTCTTCTATTTGCCAGGAAATGATGGGAGCAGTTGACAAGATCTTTTTTTTATGTTAAGCTTCAAGCCACCTTTGAGGCTCTTTTTTTCTCTTCCTCATTAAGAGATGTCCTACTTACTGCCATCAGAATAATATTGGCTGCATATCTGAGATTGTTGATTTTTCTCCTACCGATCTTAATTCCAGCTTTTCATTCATTCAGCTCTGTATTTCACGCAATTTATTCTGATTATAAGTTAAATAAATAATTTGGCAATATTGAGCCTTGCCATACTCCTTTTCCAATCTTAAACCAATCAGTTACTCCATGTTTGATCCTAACTGTTGCTTCTTGGTCTATATACAGTTTCCTTAGGTTACAAATAAGATGATTGGGTACTCCCATCTCTTTGAGGACTTGACAATTTGTTTTGTAACTCACAAAGCCAAAAGCTCTAGAGCATTCAATGAAATAGAAGCAGATGTTTTTGTTTTTGGTTTTGTTGTCCTGGAACTCCATTACTTTGTGGAGGGGGGGAGGCAGTGTGATGGGGTTAAGTGACTTGTCCAAGGTCACACAGCTAGTAATTGTTAAGTGTTGAGGCCAGATTTGAACTCAGTTCATCCTGACTTCAGGACCAGTGCTATATTCACTGTGCCACCTAGCCTCCCTGGTATTGCCCTTCTTGATAATTGGGAGGTAACCTGACCTTTTCCAATCTAGTCGCCACCATTGTGTTTTCCAAATTTTCTGGCATATTGAGTGCATCACTTTAACAACATCAGTTTTTAGGGTTTAAAATAGTTCAGCAGGAATTTCTTCAGCTCCACTAGCCTTATTGTTAGCAATGCTTCCTAAGGTCCACTTGACTTTATTCTCTAGGATGTCTACCTCTAAATCAGTAAACATACCATCATGGTTATAGGTATTGTTAAGATATTTCTTCTATAGTTTTTGGCATATTCTTACTAATAACTACTTATTTTTAATTTACAACATTCAGTTTCACAATCTCTTGAGTTTCAAATTTTCTCCTTCTCCCTTTCCTCCTCCCTCCCCCCAGTACTGCCATATAAACAAATAGAACTTCTATAAATACCTTCATGTAGAACATTAGTGATGTTGTAAAGAAGGATTGTAACCAATGGGATGAACAATGAGAAAGAAGGGACAAAACAAAACAAAGCACAAATGAGAGAGAGCAAATAGTTTGCTTCAGTCTGAAGACTCTGAAGTTCTTCCTCTGGAGGTGGATATCCCTTTCCATCATTAGTTTTTGTAGTTGTCTTCTAATGCTGTAATGGTGAGAGGAGCCCAGTCTATCAAAGTTAGCCATCACACATATGATGTGTTTGTAATTGTGTACAAAATTCTCCTGGTTCTGCTATCCTCACTCAGTATCAATTTATACAAGCCTCTCCAGGTTATTATGGAGTTCGTCTGCTCCTCATTTCTTATAGCACAGTAGTATTCCATTACATTCATTTACCCCACTTGGTTTAGCCATTGCCCAATTGATGGGCATCCCCTTGATTTCCAATTCTTTGCCACCACAAATAGAACTGCTATAAATATTTTTGTACATATGCTTCCTTTTCTGACTTCTGTGATTTCTTTGGGATACAGTCCTAGAACTGGTATTGCCAAGTCAAAGGGTATATGCACTTATTTATAGACCTTTAATCATAGTTGCAGATTGCTCTCCAGAATGGTTGGATCAGTTCAAAACTCTCATTAGTGTTTGAATTGTCCACATCCTCTCCAGGATTTATCATTTTCCTATTTTCTCGTCTTAGCCCATCTGACCAGTGAGACATGGTACCTCATTTTTGTTTTAATTTGCATTTATCTAATCAATAGAGATTTCAGGCATTTTTTCATATGCTTGTAGATACTTTTAATTTCATCCTCTGAAAACTGTCTGTCCATATCCTTTGACCATTTATCAATTGGGGAATGACTTGTATTCTTAGAGATTTGACTAGGTTCTCTGTATATTTAAGACATGATTTCTTTATTAGAAACACTGGTTGTAAAAATTCTTTCCCAATTTCACATTTCTTTCCTAATCTTAGTTACATTGACTTTTTCATACAAAAACTTTCTAATTTAATGTAACCAAAAATATCTATTTTGCATTTCATAATGCTCTCTAACTCTTGTTTGAACATAAAATCTTCCCTTCTCCATAAATCTGACAGGTAAACTGCAACTATGACCAAAGGGCTATAAATAAGTGCATATATCTTCTTCTTCTTCTTCTTCTTCTTCTTCTTCTTCTTCTTCTTCTTCTTCTTCTTCTTCTTCTTCTTCTTCTTCTTCTTCTTCTTCTTCTTCTCCTTCTTCTTCTTCTCCTCCTCCTCCTCCTTCTTCTCCTCCTCCTCCTCCTCCTCCTCCTCCTCCTCCTGTCTGCTGTAGACATAGTACTATGTTCTTTCAGTTACTCTACCTTCCTCTTTTTTCCTTTTTTTTTTTTGGAGGGCAACTGGGGTTAAGTAACTTGTCCAAGGTCACACGGATAGGTTTTTGTTTGTGTGTGCGTTAAGTGTCTGAGGCTGGATCCAAACTCAGATCCTTCTGACTCCAGGGCCGACACTCTACTCACTGCGCCACCTAGCTGCCCCCTTCCTCTTTTTTTTAAGGTGCTTCCCTTCTCAAAGTCTTTTCCCTCTCACCTCTGACTACCTTCTCTGACTCTTTGCCCCTTTTCCCTTTGGTATTTTGTTTTTCTGTTCCTTTAAATTTATTTATTTATTCTTTTACTTTTGTCTGGTCATGTAATTCTTATTCTTTTTTTTTCCCCTCTCAGTTAGTTAAGTAGTTTCCCTTCCTTTTTCCTTCTTCAACTAGTTCTTTTCATTATTACTTTTTAAATTTCATTTTTTACTCCTTTCCAAAAATATCTTTTTCATTCTCTTTATTATGCATCTTCTCATTTTGTGTACTCTAGACACTCATTCTCTGATTCATAATGGCTATACCGATCTGCTATCTCTTATATTCATGATGCAATCAAAACTTCCAAGGTATCAATTCTAGGCTTTAAACAGTTTCTGTCTCCATTTTATAGAGCTTATCAAATAGATTTGCCTTTTCTGTTTTGATTTATTCCCCCCAAAATGCCAATTATTTTATATGTCAGAGATGATAGTACTCCGTGGTGGGGACCCTACATAATCCTCTGCTAATTTTTAAACCCTCTCAGTCAACTTTAAAAAAAAAAAAATTCCATTTGCCTCAAAATCTTCTCCTTTCTGTCCCCTTCCTCCAGGTACTATTTTTCCTTACCATTTCCAACATTTTCCTCCATTCCTTCTGAGGTAGTATAAATAGAATATTCAAGCACCAAAGTTCCCAGACCTGATTTTCCCTCATTAACTTTCTGACTCTGTCTCCTTTGAGGATTACTTTCCTTGGGGACGAAATCTCAATATTTTGCAGCCTACTCCCACAATGGGCAATTGGTTCACCAGCCTAGGTTGTCCTAAGTGACTTTTGGGTGGTCTGAGTTGGCCACAGCTAGGTACTGTGCTCTTACCGTTAGGATCATTGGAGTGATGCACAGTGCCTCCCACCAAGTGTTCTGTCTTGATAATCTGTCTAGCTTCCTCTGGGTAGTTGAGAGAGCTGCCACATTGTTTCTATTACATTGTCCAACACTTCACTAAGAGGATTTCCATACTGGTATAATAGTATTGTCTATTCTGGTACCAGCAATTTAGAGCTTTGCCCTGAAGCAACAAGATTTTGGTCTGTAGCAGATAACAATCCTGTCTTTATCTTGAAGGCTGCTGCCTGCCACTCAGGCTGTCTTGCTACAAAAGTAAACTCCTGCAGCCTGGACTCAGAGTTTCCATTGTGCTGAAAAGAAGAGGGGGATATGGTCTAATAAATAAAATAATATATTTTATATAATATATATATTATATCATGTATTATATAACATATATTTATATAATAAAATAACAACAAAAATAAATAATAATCATTTTTATTTCAAGCTTGACTTGCTCATTAGGTCTTTGGATCCACTTTGGATCCACAGAGTAGTGTTGGAGGTGGAGCTTATTGTGCTGAATGAGACCAAGGTCAGTGAGTTTTAATTTCTTCTTTTTAAAATTTTATTTTTGATTCTAGTGTTCTAGATCATGGAGGCAGCTAAATATGTTTTATTTTGGCATATAATTTCTGTTTTGGAGAGGTTTGGCAATAAAAGAAAATGTGTACTTTTCTACCTTGTTGCACATGTGACCCAGAAGTCTGAATGGCACTTAAGAGTGAATACATTTAATCCTTATAAATTCATGGCTCAGGATGGAGAAAGGGAGAGCTAGACTATGGGCAAAGAGATTTCCTTAGTTTTATTACGGAGTGGGGGCCAAATTGATTGTGGTACATTGACATTTTTTGTCATATTTGAGATTATTCCAAGAACATGGCCATTATATTACCTTGGAACAGAAACGCAAGAACTAATGAGATGAAACAGTAGAGTTTCCTCATAGCCAAAATGAGGAACTTGTAATAGATGACCTTAGTGGTCATTTCTAATTACAAACCTAGTGTTGCACTTCCCTATCATGGCCTCATTTTTTTTATTTTGAAAACTTACATTATTAGAGAATTTTAGTGTTTATGCAAACAGTAAATAACATTAAATCAGATTTTTATACATTAAGTGAGAATTACAACAACTATTTGAGATAGATTACTAGTATTCTTATTACTAATTTACAATAGCTTCTAATTATTGCTGAAAGTTTGCTTATGCAAAAAGAAGAAAATATATTTATAGAAGAATAGAACTTAAGTATTTAAAATGAACTTAGAACCGTTTTTATAAAATTACTTAATTTTATAGACAGGGAAATTGTGGCCAAGACAGGGGAAGTGAACTGTCCCCATTTTTTGTTCTGTTTTGTTTTATTTTTGCATATGTATAGAATACATTACCTTATAAATCCCTACTCTTTCTAACCATTGTTTTTCCTTATAAAACTATCCAGAATTTCTAATTAACCAGTTTTTGGTGGGAGTTTAACTAGGATTCTAATTTTGAATGCATATTTAATTTCAGGTATAACTTTTAGACACAAAAAGCTTATGTGTATAATTATGTGTAAATTCATAGTGTTTGGTTAATCATCATGCATATAGCACAAATTCAAAACCTCACGCACAAGAATTATTTATGGATATAAGTTGTTCTAATCTTCTACTTTGACAAAAACTTATGTAACATGTGTAAAAGTACTATGTCACATCTCTAGTCCATTTGTCTCATGTAACATGCAACATTAGATATGTTACCCTTTTAATACTATAATTCAGAGCACATAGTCAAAAATCAGTCATATAGATAGACTAATTTATGAATAGAAAAATACCATAATCCCAACCCTACCAAATATTGATAACTTTGATCTCTTGCTTTTAACTAGGGAACTACAAAGATGGAAAAGTCTGGTTTGAATAACATACCCAAATTCCATGAAAAAAAAAATAAAAAAAGCCTTGCCCACTGTCATCCATTTCTCCTAGTATCTTGATACACGATCTACTTAAAAGTAAGCCTTGAAAAATGAATAAAATAAAGTTATTTCTATTGTACTTTCTGCATGGCTATATTGAAACTGACACTAAAAGTGCCTTCTAATAGCTGCTTAATAAATGTTTATTGAATGACTGACTTCTCAGAGGCATCATAATGTAGTGGAAAGACTGATGGTCTCAGAGCCTGAGGTATTGCTGCTCGATTTCAATTTGAATTTTATTACCTATAAGGCCATAGGAAAATCACTTAACTTTTCTTACCATCAGTTTTCTCATCAGTAAAATATGGGAAATAATATCTATAGTATTTACCGCACAAGGCAGTTGTCAGAATCAAATCAGGCAATATATGTGAAATGCTATATAAATTACAGTTAGTATCATGATGGCCCTGAAAATTGAATGTTCAATTTTGTAAAACATCTTTTAAGAAAACTCCTAATCAGACAGCAAGTTTTTACTAATTGATTACTCTGTTAAAGGTACAATTCAGAGCACTGTGAATGGAAAAATAAATGGAAATAAGTAAAACAAGACAAAATATAATCCCTGCTTTCAAGAATACATTCAAATACATGTGAAAACATGTAACTATCTAGGTTCATACAATATTTCTAAAGAATAGACGAATGTAAACTGACAAGGGTAGTCATTAGTAGATATAATTCCTCCTATCACCTACTTCTTCTGGAGGCAAAATTTGATCTGAATCTTGAAGGGAGTAAAACTAAAGGAAGTTAAGATCAGAGCATTCACTCCATGAATGAAGACCACCAGTACAAGGCAGGGAGATGGAAGATGGAATGTCTGCTTAAGGAACTATAAGTAGGACTATTAAATTGGATAAAAGAGTGTTGTTATATTAGAAGATCTAATCAGTGTGTTAGGGCATACATACATATATGGCAAATGTTTTTAGTACCTATACCACACTCTATCAAAGGACCAAAGTATTGTGATAGCATTCAGAATAGATTGGAAGTAGAAGTTTGGAAGCCAAAAACAAAAACTTTAGACTAATCAAAGTCTCAAGCAATAAGAATAAAGTGTGACAGTGGTTGAAATGGTAACAGGAGGAACTCTGAATATAGAAGTGATTGTCAATGGTTCATGTTACACTGAACTGAATATAGGAGATAAAGAATATTGAAGAGTCCAAAGTGACTAAGTTTTCAACTGGGAACCCATTGGGAAAAAAAAAGTAGGAAAATTAGTTAAAAACAATAGAAATGGAATCTAACACAATTCCTAAGGTACTTTAGCTTCAGTATTTCAACTTAAAATCCTCACTGTGGCTAGGGGATGAATAAATGTTAATGCATAGCATTGTAGTAGTTTGTGATTTGTGATCATAATTCTTGGAAGATTTTCAAAACAAAACAGCTGATATATGTTGCTAGAACAATTCAGAAAAAGAAATTTTCCAACTTGGTTACCCAGTTTTCTTTCTAATAAAATCATTATTTTTCCGTGTTCTTTTAAAAATTAATTTTGTTAAAAGTTTTAAAATTGATAGAACATTGAATCTATTTATAACTAATTTATAAGAAGAAATGATTACTAATAATTAAGGAATCAATATATGTTCTTCCATTTACAATTAATAATTAAAATGATTTAAAATTAAAAGTAGTTTACAAAATAAAAGCTATTACTCTAGTATAGTAGGTGACAAAATTAGACCTTCCTAATATTCCAGAGCCATTCATAATTTGCTTTTTTTTCATTCTTAAGAGTTTCCTTGTTTGAACAGAATTCCAAATTTTGTGGTGCTATATGTATATGTGTGTGTAATCAGAGGAATAAGCAATGCAATTATTTCCTAAAAGGTAATAATGATTTATTTACATTACTTCTGATAATCCTATGATCCTTCACCCATCTTCCAACATTTATCATGTCTTCTAAAGTTTAGTTATGTCCAGTTTATAAATGATGCTGTTAACAATGAACTTGGCACTGAGAATGTGGATAGGTTCAGTGGCCCCTATTACCTCCTGGATGAAATACAAAATCTTCCATTTGTTAACTTCATCCTCATCTAGCTTTTAAGTCTTTTTAGCACAATTGTATTTTACTATTATAAAGTGGATATGTGTGCATTTGTATATGTATGTATGCATGCATGCATAATTCATGTATAAGTATGTATAATATACACACATGCATACATTATTTGTTTGTGTGTGGGTGTGTGTATGTATGTGGTATAGGGAATATTAAAGGAGGACTAGCACCTCTGGTGTGAAGGCTTACCCAACCTTTTTCAGGGCTGCTAATATCCTTTGGTAATCAACCAGTCACCAAACTCTTTCCTGTGGCTCCAAGAAACTGTAGCATGCACAGCAGTCACACTCACAGTAAAACTATCTTGGCAGATGGACTAGAACAGCTTAAGGTTAACAGATAGACCTCATACCCTAGCAGAATGGACAAAGGATAACAATTTGTTCCAAAGACCATGAAGGCAGTTAAAGCAGGTGTTGTGTAGTGCTTAGAGCTTGGTCAGATATTAAAGACTAAAGATGCACGGCATCCTGAATCATTGCTAGTTATCCTGACTTTTTTCTCACCAGTGGATTTCAATGACACTGGAAGAGAGAATGAGACTGACAACTTTGTGTTACTCTGACTTGCTTAAATTCAATTCAGCTACAAGTGAAGACATTGCTCCATGATGTCACTGATCCTCTTCAAAAACAAAGGATGGGGTGGCTAGGTGGTTCAGTGAGTAAAGCACCAGCCCTGGAGTCAGGAAGACCTGAGTTTAAATCCAGCCTCAGACACTTAACACAAAAAAAATAAAACTAGCCATGTAACCTTGGGCAAGTTACTTAACCCCAATTGCCCTCCAAAAAGCAAAACAAAACAAAACAAAAAAACCAAAAGGATAAACAACATTTATGTATAAATATAGATAGATATACATAGATATATAGATATAAATACAGATATAGATAGATAGATAGATAGATAGACAGGTAGATAGATTTTTTCCATTAACAAGCATTTGTTTTCTCTCTCTCCCACTTTTCAAATTCCAGCCACACTATTTGGAGAGGAAAAATAATTGTACGGTCAAGGTGGAAAACATCCCCATTGTTTTCTTTTTTTTTCACTTTAAACAAATACTTTATTAACTTCTGTTTTACATCATTCCTTTCCGCCAGATTTTGAGTTACAATCATTTTCCCCCCATTATTCCCCTACCCAACCTCCCAGAATAGCAGTCCCACAAGATATCGCTTCCTCCAATCTGCTCTCTCCCATACCTTCTCCCATACCCCCATCGACTTTTCCATTAGAGGAAGATGAATCTTTGTGTCCCAATGCCTGCACATCTTATCTCCCAATTATAGGCAAAAGAGTATTAATAATAGTATTTATATATATATTTGAAACATTTAATGTTATGACCTTGAATTTCAGATCCATTTCCTTCCTCCCTTGTCACCCATTCCTTCTTGGGATATAAGTAATTCAGTATATGTTGTACATGTCTAGCTATGCAAAACATTATCATAGTAGATATATTGTACAAGGCTGCTTATAATTCCCTCCCACTCATCCCACCCCCCACCTGGTCCATTCCCTACATGATCCTGTCCCTCTTCTATAGTGGGTACTTCCAACCTCCCCTCACCCCAAGGATGCCCTCCCATCCATCATCTCTCCTCTCATCCCCCTTCCCCCTATCCTGCTGCAGGTTGAGATATCCCATTTAGTATGTATGTCATTTTCTCCCTGAACCAAATTCAATGTGAATGTGGTTTTGCCTTTTTAGCCTTCCTTATTCTCCCCCTCCTTTGCACCCACTTCCCCTACATGAGATAGTTTACCCTACCATGTCTCTCCCCATCTCCTCTTGCCACTCCCCTCTCTCACCTCATAATTTCATCCCTTGAGTACTCTCCCTTCCCAACAAAATCAACCTATGCCCTCTATCCATATATAACTGTAACCATATACACACACATTCACATATGTATTCATATGACCACACCCCCTTCTTCCATTATTTTCATAGTGAGAAAGATATCATCAGTCACAGATATTGCTTTTCCATATAGGAATGTAAATAGTTCAACTTTGATAAGTTCCTTTTGATTTCTTTTCCCTGATTACCTTCTCAGGCATCTCTTCCTTCTTGTGTCTGGATGTCAAATTTTCTATTCAATTCTGGTTTTTTCCTCAAGAATGCTTGAAAGTCCTCTATTCCACTGAATGACCATATTTTCCCCTGAAACAAAATACTCAGTTTTGCTGGGTAGGTGACCCTTGGGTTCATTCCCAGTTCTTTTGCCCTCTGGAATATCATATTCCATGCCCTTCGATCCCTCAGTGTAGAAGCTGCCAGGTCCTGGGCTATTCTGATTGTGTTTCCACAATATTGAAATTGTTTCTTCCTGGCTGCTTGTAGTATTTTCTCCTTGATCTGGGGATTCTGGAACCTGGCTATAATATTCCTGGGAGTTTTCTTTTTGGGATCTTTTTCAGGAGGTGATCGTGGATTCTTTCAACCTCTATTTTGCCCTCTGGATCTAAAACATCAGGGCAGTTTTCCTTGAGAATTTCTTGAAGGGTGATTTCTAGGTTCTTTCTTTGATCATGGCTTTCAGGTAGTCCAATAATTTTTAAATTGTCTCTCCTGGATCTATTTTCCAGGTCAGTGGTTTTTCCCATGAGATATTTCACATTGCCTTCTAATCTTTCGTTTGTTTGGATCTGCTTAACAGCATCTTGATTTCTCATAAAGTCATTAGCTTCCATTTGCTCCAGTCTAACTCTGAAGGAATGAATCTCCTCAGTGAACTTTTGAGATTCTTTTTCCATCTGGCAAATTCGACTTTTTAAGGCATTCTTCTCCTCATTGCCCTTTTGGGCCTCCTTTGCCATTTGAGTTAGTCTATTTTTTAAGGTGTTGTTTTCCTCAGTCAGGCTGTTGACCCTCATTTCATACTTTTCCTGCATCCTTCTCATTTCTCTTTCTAATTTTTCCTCCACTTCTCTTATTTGATTTTTAAAGTCCTTCTTAAGGTCCTCTATGGCCTGCAACCCACTCATGTTTTCCCCTGGGGCTTTTGGAGCAGGACTTCTGACCTCACAGTCCTTTTCCCGCTCTATGCCCCCAAAATAGGAGTCTAGGGTTGCATTTTTCTGTTTCCTTTGCCTTGGCATGTTGCCACTTAATTGCTTGACTTTTGGGCTTGTTGCCACACTATGGCTTTAAGGCCAGATAGAGGAATTTTTGTCCCGAACGTGTGGGGGGCAACTTCCGTTTCTGGCAAGTTGTAAACCCACCCACAACTTCCACCCTAGATCACAATCCAGATCCAGGGAGGTTAAAGCAAGAGCGATTACCCCCCAAGACTGATCGCTGGATCTCCCCACGATTTGTAGGCTGGGAGCCGGAAATGCCTCTGAAAACTACACAATGGCGTGTCTCCTCAGCGGCTTCTAGCCCCCAGGGGAGGGAGCTGACGCATTCCCCAAATACAGGTCCCAAAGTCCATAGGACACTAACCTCTTACTTTGTCCTAGGCAAGTCTATGTTGATAATTCTGGCGTCTCCACAGTTCCTGGTGTTCTGGGGTTCCTCCAGCCGGCTGCTGGCCCTGCCGCCCTGGGGCTAAAACCTCGGCTCACGTGGACCTGGGCTCGGCCTGGCTCCTGCGCTCTGCGCGCTGCCAGCTCCCAGACCACTGCGCTGGTCCTTCCTGCAGGGTGCTGGGCTGTCCTCAGCGGGAGGTTAGCTTCTCTGTGTCGTTCTGTGGGTGCTGGGGCTCCAGAAGATTTTCAGAGTCCTTTTTTACATAGTTTGTGGAGAATCTGGGGGCAGAGAGGCTTGGACGAGCTGTTTCTACTCCGCCATCTTGGCTCCGCCCCCCCCATTGTTTTCTATGACCAAAAATGTAATGTTAGTCTTATCCTTTTCTTTGCTCCTCATAATCCTTAATCTAGCTATAATAGAATTTTTTTCTGTTCTATGTATAGAACATTCTTTCTTGAATCCATATTTGCACTGGCAGGCTGCGATACTGAGACTGCTATCTCTACTTACTTCTTGGTCAAGTCTTAGCTTCCCTAACTTTCTTTAAGACTCATCTGAAATACCATTTTCTGCGGTCTTTCCTACTAATATTTTCCCTTACTTTGATATTATTTTCCATTTATATCATATAAATTTTAAACATTCAGAGGTTTTTGCTTGTTATATTCCCTCATTGGAATGTAAACCCATTAAGGACAAGGATCATGTCTTGACCTTTCTTTGTGTCTGTAGAACTTTTGCTTGTTACTGAGTAACTGACAGTTGTTTAAGAAGTTAATGTAGTTGTTGCCTTAGGCAATATAAGATGATAAAATATATTTCTAAGTAATGATGAAGGTGTAGTCAATGGCAAGGTCCAAATTAGCTATTCTACATGTAAATTATTCTATCCTATTATGAACTGAATTATGTTGGCAGGATACCATGATAGTAGATTGTGTTCCTAATTCCTAGGGCCCTTTCTTCTTTTAGCTAAATAGAGAACTTTTTTTCTTACTGCCAATCTACCTTTCACAGTAGCTAAATAACTTAAATAGAAATGTGTGTTGTTAACTGTCTGAAGTTAAAGACCCTAAAAGTACTGGCAGTTGGCCAGATTGAAGATCTGACAAGGACTAGCTTTGTTCTAACTGAAACAAAGCTTCTTGCTTAGATATTGACAATATGTAGAAGGGAAATGTCTTGTTATTTTGTACCACAGTTTATGTTCAGAGGGAAGAAAAGATCATTATTTATGACTGTAGGACTTGCTTGTGATTGTACTTAACTTTTGATTTTTTTTTAATCTGGGCCACATGGAGGAAAGTTTCATGAGAAATGTCTAAAAACATTTGATAATAAAATCTTTAGTAACAGATTGAGAAAAAAGAAAAAATAATCGCTTAAAAGACATAAACATCTTAACATTGAAAAATATTTCTTAAGTTGAAAACAATTAAAATTATTTGCCTTATTGAAAAAATATGGAATTTTTTCACATAAGATATTTTAAAGTATTTAACAATATGAAGTACAGCATGCATTATTTAAATTTGTAAAATAATGTAACATTCTTTTTCCAGAACATAAAAATACATTTGTTTTCCAATTGTATTTTTATGTTTGAAAACCACTGTAGTGTCCATTGGGATTATCACGGATAAGATTGTACACATTGTTCAAGGAGAACTGAAAAGAACCATATCCATAGAAGAGATGCTGTCTACCGCTAGTCATCAGACAAATTTTTCTAGGTATATATAGGTGGGTAGGTCATGTAAAGGAAGTATTATCCATGAAACATGACTCAGGCATTATGAGGGTAAGATGTTGTGATGGTGAACAAGATTGGAATAATAAGGAACTAAGTATGGTAAATGGAGAAAGAGACAGAGAAAGAGAAAAAATATGAATTATTAATTTATTAATAAGTTAATGATTAGAAAGCTAGTGACTTTGGGGCTGGAAGACATAGGTTCAAATCATGCATCTTCTACACACGAGCTCTGTGACTTAGTAAATCTCTTAACATTTGAGTGCACCAGGCAACTTTCTGTACTCAAAGGGGTAGAACAATTGCTGAAATGATTAGGAGAAAATTTCGCCTGCCATATATCCTGACATAAATGAAATTATAGGTCTTGAAATGTACATATACATAGGTATTCCTGAGATCAGCGTAAAACCAGACATGAGACCCCAGAAGAGTAATTTATGTTTCCAAAGAAAAAATAGCAAAATATAGTACTATTGTGATTGATCAAGAGGCAAATCCTTACAAAAGTTTTACCCACTCAAAAATAGAATATTCTTTTGCTGAAGTTCCCTGAGGTCTATAAAAAGATATCTATAATTACACTTCCCCTTTTCAAACAGCCAAGAAGTTGTTGCATAGGATGCATAAATGTGCAAATATTTATATGTATACATATATATATATAAGATTTTTAATTTTTTTGTTGCAAAATTACAAACAAGTACACATTTATGGATGTATATACATACTTGTGTGCATGTGTATCAGTGTTGATGTGTGTGTGTGTGTGTGTGTGTGTGTGTGTGTGGTAAAGTGCATAGAGTAGTGCTAGACTTGGATGAGTGAACATAATTTAAAACTTACTCACTGAATGATCAGGAACTATGCCAAAAGGGCTATTAAAAAGTGCATACCCTTTGACCCAGTAATACCACTTCTAGGGTTTTATCCCAAAGAGATCATAGAAATGGGAAGAGGCCCTGTATATACAAAAGTATTTATAACAGCTCTTTTTGTGGTGGCAAAGAATTGGAAATCCAGGGGATGCCCATCAATTGGGGAATGGCTAAACAAGATGTGGTATATGAATGTAATGGAATGCTATTGTGCTATAAGAAATAAGGAGCAGACAGACTTCATAATAGCCTAGAAAGACTTATACAAAGTGATGTTGAGTGAGAAGAGCAGAACCAGGAGAAATTTGTGTGACGACCAACTTTGATAGACTGGGCTCTTCTCAGCAATGCAAGGTTATAAGACAACTCCAAAAGACTCATGATGGAAAGAGATGTCCACATCCAGAGAAAGAATGCAGATTGAAGCAAACTACCAGCTATCTTTCTTTTTCTTGTTTTGTCTTGTTTCCTTCTTCCCATTTTTCATTCCATTGGTTATAATCCTTCTTTACAACCTGACTAATGTTTAATGTAATTATGAGGGCAAGATTTTGTGATGATGAAAAAGATTGGAAAAATAAGAAACTAAATATGGTAAATGGAGAGAGACAAAGATAGAGACAGGCAGAGACAGAGAAAGGATATATGAATTATTAATTTATTAATAAGTTAATGATTAGAAAGCTAGTGACTTTGAGGCTGGAAGACAAAGGTTCAAATCACGCATCTGCTACACACATGAGCTCTGTGACTGTGTATTTGCAGATCCTATATTTGATTGCACTCCTCCATGGGGTGGGGGGGAGAGAATATGAGACTCAAGGGATAGTTGGACAGAATCTTGTAAACCAAAAGTAAACAATGAAATTAATAAAAATAAATAAAATTAAAAAGAGTAGGAAAAAAATAAAAACTCACTGTGTGTCCCCAGAGAAAACACCTAATCTCCCCAGTCACACATTTTGATCTGTATAATGGCTTAACAACAAAACCTACCTCACAGGGTTATGACAATCCAATGAGATAACATATGTAAAAACCTTTGCTAACCTTAAAATGCTACATATATATGTATATACATATACATATATATGTGTGTGTGTTTGTATGTGTGTGTGAGAGTACACACACACATATAAATGGTGTGTGTGTATGTATGTGCAAATTTAAATGTATAATGTGTTTGTATGTGTGTGTGAAAGTACACACACACATATAAATGGTGTGTGTATATGTATGTGCAAATTTAAATGTATATAGAAGGTACTAAATCTCTCTATAAATAAATACACACCTACATTTACAAAGCATTATATATGAAACAACAATTGAGGTAAGTATTACAAGTATTATTATTTTTTAAATTTTTTTGAAATGCTTTATTAACTTCTGTTTTACTTCATTCATTTCTGCCAGGTTTTATGTTGCAAATTTTCTCCCCATTTTTCCCCTATTATTCACATTATACTAATGGGAAATCAATGCTGGAAAAATAATGTGATTTTTCTATGGTTACATTCCTAGTAAGTGTCAAATGTGTCATTCAAAGTCAGTATACTGCCAACTATAGAAATTTCAATCACAGATTGCATAAAAGTTATACTATGCTCTCCTGACCCCAAGTAACGCTAGAAGTGAGTGGTATAAATATTATTAAAATAAGAAGGTTCATTTTTCTTTAAAAGAAAACTAACATAACTGGCTAATGGTCAAATAGTGCATGTCTCAGGCAGGATTTGAGCCTGAGTGTGTTCACTGCACGTCCTCTTTCCACTAAACCATGTAGATAGCTTTAAAAAAAAATCCCACTGAATTGTATCTCCCTGAAATAGAGATACTGATTCTATTATTTGTTGATCTTGGCAGAAAGTTTGTGTTAGAGCCAAGATTCTTGGCAAAATTTCTTGGGAAATAAATCTTTAATGATAATTTCTTCTTTCAAATTTGAATATGGGGGGCAGAGCCAAGATGGCGGAGTAGAAACAGCATTTCCAATGTGCTCTGCCACACACAAATTTCAAACAATGTGAAAGGGAGCTCCGAACAACTTCTGGAGCCACAGCACCCACAGAACGGCAAAGAGAAGCTAACCTCCTGCTGAGGACAGCCCAGCAGCCCTGCAGGGAGCGGCCAGTGCAGCGCTCTGAGAGCAGGCAGCACAGCACGCTGAGAACCGACAACGCAGCCCTCAGAGCCGAGCCCAGGTCTGCGGTTTTAGCCCCAGGGTGGCCAGGCCTTCAGCCGGCTGGTGGAACCCCAGAACACCAGCAATTGTGGCGATTCCAGAATTATCAGCACAGATATGCCTAGGACAAAGTGAGAGGTTAGTGCCCTATAGACTTTGGGACCAGTATTTGGGGAACACGTGGCTTCCTCCCCTGGGGGCAAAAAGCTGCTGAAGAAACAGCTGCACAGAAGCCATTTTGCAGCATCAGCAGTGGCTCTAGCTCCTGGTCTGCGAACTGTTTTCAGATCCAGCAATCAGTCTGGGGGTTAATCGCTTTTGCTTTAAATTGCCTGGATCTGGATTGTGGTCTGGGGGGGGGAAGTTTGGGGTGGGTATCCAACTTGCCAGAGTGGGTGGAGGCTTTACAGAGGCCACCCAACTGGCCGAAGTTGTGAAGACCCCACGTTTGGGCGGAAGCTCCCCTGTCTGGTGGCAGAGTCCTACTGTGGCAACAAGCCCAAAAATCAAGTAATTAAATGGCAATATGCCTAGGCAAACGAAACAAAATAAACAGAAAAGTCCAACATTGGACTCCTATTTTAGGGGCAAAGAGGCTCAAAGCATGGAGGAGGACTGTGAGGTCAGAACTCCTGCACCAAAAGCCCCAAAAGAAGCAGATAAGAGAAGTGGGGGAAAATTTGGGAAGAGAAATGAAAAAGATGCAAGAAAAGTATGAAATGACAGTCAACAGCCTGACTGAGGAAAATAACACCTTAAAAAATAGACTAACTCAAATGGCAAAAGAGGCTCAGAAAGGCAATGAGGAGAAGAATGCCTTAAAAAGTCGAATTTGCCAGATGGAAAAAGATTCTCAAAAGCTCACTGAGGAGATTCATTCCTTCAGAGTTAGACTGGAGCAAATGGAAGCTAGTGACTTTATGAGAAATCAAGATGCTGTTAAGCAGATCCAAACAAATGAAAGATTAGAAGGCAATGTGAAATATCTCATGGGAAAAACCACTGACCTGGAAAATAGATCCAGGAGAAACAATTTAAAAATTATTGGACTACCTGAAAGCCATGATCAAAGAAAGAACCTAGAAATCATCCTTCAAGAAATTCTGAAGGAAAACTGCCCTGATGTTTTAGACCCAGAGGGCAAAATAGAGGTTGAAAGAATCCACAGATCACCTCCTGAAAAAGATCCCCAAAAGAAAACTCACAGGAATATTATAGCCAGGTTCCAGAATCGCCAGATCAAGGAGAAAATACTACAAGCAACCAGGAAGAAACAATTTCAATATTGTGGAAACACAATCAGAATGGCACAGGACCTGGCAGCTTCTACACTGAGGGATAGAAGGGCATGGAATATGATATTCCAGAGGGCAAAAGGGCTGGGAATGAACCCAAGGGTCACCTACCCAGAAAAACTGAGTATCTTGTTTCAGGGGAAAATATGGTCATTCAGTGGAATAGAGGACTTTCAAGCATTCTTGGTGAAAAAACCAGAGTTGAATAGAAAATTTGACATTCAGACACAAGAAGCAAGAGATGCTTGAGAAGGCAATCAAGGAAAAGAAATCAAAAGGAACTTATCAAAGTTGGACTATTTACAGTCCTACATGGAAAAACAATAACTGTGTTTGATGAAACCTTTCTCATTATGAAAATAATTGAAGAAGGGTACATGGCATATGTTCACAGGTATACATGGATAGAGGGCACAGGTTGAATTTGATGGGAAGGGATGATTATTTTTTTTTATGGCAATTGGGGTTGGGTGACTTGCCCAGGTTCACGTGGCTGGGTTTTTGTTTGTGTGTTGGGTGTCTGGGGCTGGATCCGAGCTCGGGTCCTTCTGGCTCTGGGGCTGGCTCTCTGCTTGCTGCGCCACCTAGCCGCCCGAAGGAAGGGATGATTCTTAAGGGGTGAAGTCAAGAGGTGAGAGAGAAAAGTGGCAAGAGGAGATGGGGAGAGACAGGGTAGGGCTAACTATCTCATGTAGAAGAGGCAAGGGGAAGTAGTTGCAGGGGAGGGCAAGAACAGGAAGGCAAAAAGGCAAAAGCATATTCTCATTGAAGTTGGCTCAAGGAGAGAACTACATACATACTAAATGGAATATCTTACCCTCACTCACTCTCCTGAGTAGGGGAAAGGGGGATGAGAGGGGGGATGATGGAGGGGAGGGCATTCTGGGGAGAGGGGAGGTTAAAAGTACCCACTATCAAAGAGGGACAGGATCAAAGTAGGGAATGGACCAGGTGGGAGGTGAGACAGGTGGGAGGGAAATATAAGCAGTCTTTTACAATATATCTACTATGGTAATGTTTTGCATAGATATACATGTACAACACATACTAAATTGTTTATCTTCTCAGAGGGAGTGGATGACAGGGAAGAAAGGGAATGGATCTGAAAATCGAAGTTTTAAAATTAAATGTTTCATAAGATGTCCAGGCAGTGGGGCTCAGAGATTCACCTTGCCCTAATGGCAAAGTCGAAGGGGGTATGGGAGAAGATATGGGAGAGAGCAGATTGGATGAGGGGATATCTGGTGGGACTGCTATTCTGGGGTGGTGAGTAGGGGGAAAATGGGGGGAAATGTAACTCATAATCTGGTGGAAATGAATGATGTAAACCAGAAGTTAATAAAGCATTTGATTAATTAAAAAAAAAAAAAGAAAGTCCCCTCAAACACTCAGCAGTTCTGGATTGTTAACCTGAATCTCTCTCGAATCACTTCAGGGACTGGCTCCATCAAAGGCACCATAACCTCATATCTCATGACCTCTAAATCCTTTGGGTCTGGCTATGCCAACAATTCTGAGGAAGCAGAAAAACTGAGCTAAAAGGGCAAGGCTGTTTTCTTCTACCCCTGCCTTAATCACTAGAGACAGTTAGCTACAAGGCAGGCCCAGAGTGACTCCTCCTTACCAAACACAGATGACCTTCAGAAAGTAAGGAAACCCAGAGAAGACCACGAGAGGCATGGCTTGTAGGGATGAAGAAACTACCTCCACAGCCTGAGACATCACTTATCTTCCCAAGAACAACTTTACAAGTACAAGAAGGGGGAGGCCTGGTTAGACACGTTCATGGGGGAAAAAAGATCTGGGATTTTTAGCAGACTGAAAGTTCACTGTGAGTCAACAGTGATATGCCAGTAAAAACAGGTAATGAACTACCTTTAGAGAAGCCCAGGGTCCAAGACTCTGGCAGGACTAATGCCCTGGACTGGGTCCTGCTCAGAGCCCCAAAGATTCCGAGTTTGGTTCAGATTCTGACTCCCCCCCATTTCAGGAAGGACCCTAACAATTGGGAAGGTGACCAGGATGTGAAGGGGCCTAGAACCACACATGTCTATGGCTACAGAGGATAAGACATGCCTTCCTCAGAGATAGGAATTGTCCCCTCAGAGCCATGTGCAGAAGCTCCCACCACACGGTCCTCCCTAGGGTCTTCTAAACAAAATGCCAACTTCAGCCACCCATCGTCATTTGAACCCAGACTGGGACCAGAGGCAGGGATGGGCTCTGGAACCCAAGGCAGCTGAGTTCTAACCCAAGCAATGTGAAAGGGTGAAGGTCATTCAGTGGGATGGCCTGGACCCCTCCAAAGCCAGCCTTCAGATTATCCTGGGTCTCCTGCCTCCTTTGGGCAAGGTCTATTCATGAGAAGCAGCCACAGACCACTGAGACTGGAGTCAGAAGTGGAGTCAAGTCCTGGCTCAGACTCTCACTAGTCCTGGAACAAGGGATTTCACCTCTCTCGGCCTGAGTTTCCTCACCTATAAAATGGGGATGATAAGACGGGTTGTTGTAAAGACCAAACGAGATGATGTTTGTAAAGCAAAAAAAAAAAAAATTTGAATATGACCAAAAACAGAAATACCAAATTTTCCTCTATTTTTAAAAGATTTCTAAGAACTTGAATAAGAAGAGATACACACATATGTGTGTATGATATGTATGTGTATATGTATATATGTATGTAAGCATGTATGTTTATGAAATGATGCACACTCAGTTGATCCTTTATAAATATAATTGTAGGAAACACAAATTAAAATGACTATAAACCTTGTACAAATGATAACTTTAAAAATGCTAAAATATAAACGTTATTACATTAACTAAGATGCCATTTCAAAGTGTTTCGAGAATAGACAGAAAATACTGGGGAAATATCAGAAAAAACCAAGGTCTTTAGTGCTTGAAAGAAAGTAATATAGGGAAAGTTAGGGTATGCCCTTTTGACAGTGAGGCTGGCAAGAAGTGGTTGATTGCAGCTTGAGAGGAAATGACTAAATAATGTATTTAACTAGCAATGAAGTGATTGATGCTATATTTGCTGCTCATTTAGAATCAGCTGTCCACTGACCCAGACAGCACACTGAACACGAAGGTTAAAGAAAGGACTATGAGACTTCAGCAAAAGATTTTCAAAGGAGTCTGCATAAATTAATCAACTGCAAATGGTTAGGAAATGTCAAGCAGTCAAAATAGTTTCATTGAAGGTGCGGCTAGGTGGCGCAGTGAATAGAGTGCTGGCCCTGGAGTCAGAAGGACCTGGGTTCAGATCTGACCTCAGACACTTAACACACACAAACAAAAACCTAGCTGTGTGACCTTGGGCAAGTTACTTAACCCCAATTGCCCTCCAAAAAAAAAAAAATAGTTTCATTGAAAACCTTCTTTTGGTCCTTAAATGTTTTCATTTTGTAATAGTAATTCAGGATATTGGGCTGGGGGTTCTGTACTGGGCATGAGGAGGAAAAAAAAAAGCTCCCCAGGTACTTTTAGATAAGTCTTAATTCCACTCTCAGTTGTCTGCATGTTCAAACCATTTTATTTTGTATTTGCATTCTTCAAGCTAACTATCCTTAGAGAGTCTGAATGATCTTTACATCTTGTGACTTGGGAATTCTCACCACCCTAATCACCACTCTGAAGATTGTCAATTTTCATCTTAAAATGTGGTTTCCTTCATCTTTCATCTTATTTTTCCCTTTCCTCCAACTCTTCTACCCTCTACCCTTCATGTTTTTCCTTAAGTGGCAAATATGTTAGAAGAAAGTGGTCAAGTATTAAGAAGAAATTCTTAGAAATCAGGTATGTAATTAAAGGTATGGGGGAAAATTATGAGAAGTCTACTTATTCACCATATTTCTAAATGTGTCCAGACTACAGTGACCATAATCCCCAACCTGTTTGCCACGTATATAAGCATGTACCATATATTCACACATATGTATGCATATATGTCAATAAAAACAATACATAACGAAGGCCAGAGAGAGAGATATGCTGTGTGCCATAAGAAGTGTTGTGAACAAAATTATAAGCAAACAATATAATCCTTTCACTAAAGAATCTATATTCTACTTGGGATAGTGGATTGGTATGGAGGGACTGCTCCTAATTATAGTTTACAGAATTAGGATTAAAAATATTTCTGGGTAGACTGTTCTATGGACTGATACTAATCAGGTGGAATATAATAGCTATAAGCCTAAAGCCAAACCCTTAGTTTCAAAAAAAGCAAGCAAAATAATTGTACACTCACTTGAGGGTGATAGGGCTAGTAAGAAATTCATAGACAAAAAGTCAAAGTGTGAGATATCAATCTCATGTAATTTTAAACCACATTAGTTAAAGTACAATGTCTAGGATGAGAACCATTTTCCCCTCTGGGTAGATCACAATTAAGAGTTTTTTTATTCAGTGATTGAAACTACATTTTAGGATGAAAATTGGCAAAATGTTTGCCTTCAGAGAGTGACTGGGGTGGTGATGGGTCCTAAATTACAACTTGTTCATACTCTAACAACAGCCTGAAGAATACAAGTTTTAGAGAGAGAGATGGGTCCTTTCAAATATTTGAAAGACTGACAGGTAGAAGATGAGTTAGATATGTTCCCGTTGATCCTGGGGCACATGATTAGGACCAATGGGAAGCAGTTATTGAGATACATATTTATAGTCAATAGAAGGGGTAGAAAACTTCACAAAACTAGCAGTCCTTCAAAACGGAGGAAAATAGAATGAGCTACCATAGTTTGATAAAGGGAGTTCTCGATTAGTAGTAATCTTTAAATTCAAGCAAGATGAAAACTTGTCGGAGATGGAGAAAGGGTTTGTGCTTTTAATAACACATGGGTTAGATAGCACCCATCCAAGGTCTCTTCCCTCTCTAAAATTTTATGATTCTTTCAAGGGATTAGAAAACTACATATAAAATCATTTCCTAATGTAGAGTCTTAATTTGTAAGAACATGAGATAGAGTAATATTTTTTAAACAATTTTGTCATGACCTGCATCATGAAACTGAAATATTGCCATTGAAACTGGATGTTTTTCCAGTAGGAAAGACTGCTACAACAAATATTAAAGTGTGCCAATATATCTTTAGCTATAGATGACTTAGGAGAAGGAACCAGTGATTTATCCAGGAGTAGAACTGGCAGTCAGTAGATGAACAACTATTTATATGCTGATCGTCTGGACACTTCTCCATTGCAGATGCTTTGTTCTGCTGTTTGAACATAACAGTAATTCTTTTCCATTTGCTAGAGTAGGATTTTCAATTCCCTAGAGTATAAAATGCTCCTTTAATATAATCCATGTGAACAATAAGGGATGACAGGGCATATTAAGTGTGTATATTCTACCAAGATGGTGAGAATTTAGAGAGCTACAAAAATGATTTTGTTTTTATTTAAGAACTGATCAATTCTGAATAATAGAAGTTGTATTGGAGAAATACAAACAAATTTGATTATTTCTGAGTAAATATCAAGAAATTAAGAAGATCAAAAACAACCTGTTAAAAGTGCCATTAAAGCAGCAAAAGCAGTAATATGATATCTAGATAAAGAGGTTTAGTAAGATGCTAGTACTAAAGCTGGAACTAAATAGGAACTACTGAGCTTTCATAGAGGATTCATTGCAAAATAAGTACTTTATTCTTTTTTAGTTTTAATTTATTTAATTTTTAGTTTTCAACATTCACTTCCACAAGATTTTGAGTTCCAGATTTTCTCCTTCTCTCTTCCCACCTCCCATCCCAATACAGCATGTATTCTGATTACTCCTTCCCCCAATGTGCCCTCCCTTTTATCACCCTCCCCCTTCTCTTATCCCCTTCCTTTCCATTTTCCTGTTAAGCAAAATATATTTCTGTACCCCAATCCCTGTATGTCTTATTTCCCAGTCACATGTAAAATCAATTTTAATATTCATTTTTAAAACTTTGAGTTCCACATTCTCTCCCTTCCTCCATCCCCACCCACCTTCATGGAGAAGCAAGCAATTTGATATAGGCTATAGATGTGTAGTCATGCAAAACACTTCCAAAACAATAATGTTGTAAAAGACTAACTGTATTCCCCTCCATCTTGTCCCACCCTTAATTTATTCTAGTCTCTCCTTTGACCTGTTCTTCCTCTGCTCTGTTTGCTTCTGATTACCCTCTCCCCTAATCTGCTGTTCCTTCTATCACCCACTCTATCTTCTCCCCTTTTCCCCTACTTTCCTGAAAGATAAAATAGATTTCCATACCCCAATTGAGTGTGTATATTATTCCCTCCTTAAACCAAATCCAAAGAGAGTAAGGCTGATTCCCAATCACCTCTCCCCTATTTCATTCCATTGTAAAAGCTCTTTCTTGCCTCTTTTATATGGGATGGTTTACAATGTTCTACCTCTCCCTTTCTCCTTTCTCCTAGTAGATTACCCTCTTACCCTTAATATTTTTAGATATCATCCCTTCATATTCAACTTACCCTGTGTCCTATCTCTCTGGGTGTGTGTGTACACACACACACACACACACACACACACACACACACACACACGCATATATATTCTTTCAAGAGGTGACTGGTGTGTTCTTACAATTTCTATTTTACCCTTTGTTTCTAGAATATCAGGATAGTTTTCTTTGACGATTTCTTGAAATATTATGTCCAGGATTTTTTTTTTTAATCATGGCTTTCAGGTAGTGCAATAAGTTTTAAAATTATCTTTCCTGGATCTATTTTCCAGGTTAGTGTCTTTTTTTCCAAAGAGATATTTCACATTTTCTTCTATTTATTTTTTATTTTTTATAGAGTCATGAGCTTTTATTTGCTCCATTCTAATTTTTAAGGAATTTTCTTCTGGGAGCTTTTGGATCTCCTTTTCCATTTTGCCAATTTTGCTTTAAAAACATTTAAAGCATTTAAAAATACCTTAAAATACATTGTTTTCATTGCCTTTTGAATCTCTTTTGCCATTTCCATTAGGCTATTTTTTTTTTTCTGGAGGGGGAAAGGTAAGGCAATGGAGGTTAAGTGACTTGCCCAAGGTCACACAGCTGGTAAGTGTGTCAAGCATCTGAGGCTGTATTTGAACTCAGGTCCTCCTGACTATGGTGCACTATTAGTGCTGGTACACTATTTGCTGTGATGCCTAGCTGCCTTCTAGTCTATTTTAAGGTCTTATTTTCTTTAGCATTTTTCTGAATCTCCTTTAGCAAACTGTTAACTTATTTTTCCTGATTTTCTTGCATCACTCTTAATTTTTCTTCCTACTTTTTTTCCTCTCCTTCTTGATTTTCAAAATCCTTTTTGATCCTCTCATGGCCTGAGATGAATTTATATTTTTCTTTGAGGATTTGGATGTAAAAAACTTTGCCTTTGTTGCTTGCTATATCTCTTTGTGTTTCAACTTCAAAAGTTGCCACCACAAGCTCCACCACACCAGCACTCCTCCTCACCCTAGGACTGCCACCTGGGTTGTGACCCAGATCCAAGCATGGGAAAATAAAGAAAATCCTGTCTCAGAGCCAGCAAAGAGACTCCTACAACCTCTGTCTAATCAATGATTTGATTCCCCCAGCAGCTGTGGGCCAAGGGTTCCAGAACTAGCCACTGCTACCTCTGCCTTTAGTGCCCCAGGGCTGGGGCTGGACCTCACTCCACTCTCACCCAGGTCTGACAGATCTTTCCTAGTAATCTTTTAAGTTGTCTTTGACATTTGTGAATTGAGAAATCTGAAAAATGTCAAAACTGTCAGTGAGCCCTGTTCCAGGTTTGCTGGGGTCCCAGTCTCTGCTGGTGTGGCCCATGCTAGACTGTGGTCCTCTCCCGTCCCAGTGCAACAGACCTTTACTGTAAACTTTCCAGGTTGTCCTGGGCTGTAAATTTGTTTCAGTCTATCGTTTTATGGCATCTACTGTTTTAGAATTTATTTAAAGTCATTTTTACAAGTATTTTGAGGAGTCTGGGAAAGAGCTCAAGCAAATCCTTATTAATACTCCACCATCTAAGCCCTGCTCCCTCCATACTAAGTACTTTAAAAAGGATGAAGGGAAATAATTCAATAAATAAATTAGAGAAGTTTCTCCTGAGATTAAGACCAGTGAAATGTTCCCTTTAAGACAGGCAGCTTGATCATGCCCCCTCTTTCTCCTCGATTTTTTTTTCTGTTCCTGGATTCTTCTTAATGATGTAAAGAGAAGTAGACACAGTAACATTTGACTATACTATTTAAAAAGAGTTGGAATAGTCCAGGGTACTTTAATATCGATCTTGATGTGTATAATATTCCTCAGAACCAGAAGACATTAGGGTAATGTCTTTAACTCCAAGGTAGTTCTTGATATTCCAACTCAGAATGGCAAAGGTTTAAAACATGTAGCAGCCTAACAAAGCTTTTCACTGACATACCATCCTCGACTAAGCACGATAGAAAAAATTTCTCCAATATTTTACTGTACCTTATTAAAACTATATTTATAAAATGAACTGGAGAAGTAAATGGAAGACCAATACAGTGTCTTTGTCAAGGAAACTCAGTAAATAGTATAGGCATGCTGTGGTCTACAGAGTCACAAAGAGTTGAAAGTGACTGAAAAATCAACATTCTTTCTCTCCAATCCCTTTCTAGTCTCATGTGACCAGAAGAAGTATTGGTTTCTTTTGCCCAAAGTAGTCCACTTCACCTAGGTGTATACTCTCTGGAACTGTCCCATGTCCATGAATTACTTCTTTTTCACTAACTCTTTATGTTCCCTTTCACTGCTCTGTGACTAAAATATTTCCATTAGTAGATCTCACAAACACTAGGATCAACCAAACGTTAAAAAAAATATTGCCCATGGGCATATATACCTTCCATGAAGAGTGTGAGCTCCTTGGGACCAAGTACTATCTTTTCCTTTTCCTTGTATCCCCAGTGAATTTCATAGCACCTGTTATATAGATTTTGTTTAATTATTTAATAAATTCTTACTCTTAAGAGAACATCTATTCCTAATCCTTCATTTTATAAATTAAGAAACTAAGGATCCATAAGATTAAATGACTTGCCTAAAATCACTAAGTAACAGAAGCAGGATTTAAAAATGGGCTCTAAATCATGTTCTTTCCATTACAAAATATTGTGGCCAAGTATTTTTAGAACATGGAAAATGGAAGTGGTACCTATACTTTGGCCATTTACTAATGGATAAGTGTTCAAAGGATAGGGGAAAAACAGTTATCAAAGGAAGAAAAGAAAAATATTAAAAATCTTAAGAAAGAATGTTTCAAGTCACTAATAATAAAAGAAATATCAATGAAAATGTTCCCAGGGCTTCATGTCATACACTGTATATTTAAAAAGATAAAAAATAAAAGATCATGATAGGTACATTAATGCATTGTTAGTGGAGCTATTGATAAGTAAAATTTTAAAAAGCAATTTGGAATTATAAAAAAAAAATATTGACATGCTGAGACCATACGACCAAGAAATTGCATATGGAACTCTGTATTTAAAGTAGCATTTTTTATTTTTGTGAAAGTGAAGAATTAAAAACCAACTTGTTCCATAGAAAATGGCTAAAAACGTGTGATACAAAAATGCAATGGAATATTATTATGCTCTAAGAAATGATGAATTTAATGAATACAAAGAAGCATGGAATGATTTACATAAACTGATACAAAATCAAGAAAATAATATTAAAACAATGATGGATACAATGTGAATGAAAAAAAACAAAAGAAAAAACAAAATTGAAAGGAAAATTATAAAAAAATTGGCATAGTTTAAAAAAGCGATATGTAAAGAATACAATTTTTCATCTTTTTGCATAGGTGGAAAGTCTTTAAGTGCTGCCAATTGTACATATTTTTAGATTTTTTTTCTATGTTTTGAGCAGTTGTCATGATTTCTCTTCTTTTTCTTTTATCTTTAAATTTTCCATGTTGTTATATAGATAAGGAGGGGAGAGGTAAATTATTACGGGGATTTTTGATAATATTTTTTAAAAGCATCAACAAAAAAGTATTTAAAATGAAATGAAAGAAAAGAACATACTAGATGCAAAATCTTGTGTTAGATTCTACAGATATAAAGGGGGGGGTGCCCTTCCCCTCCTACTTTCCTATAAGATAGATTTCTATACACAAGTGATTGTGTATGTTACTTCCTCTTTGAGCCACTTCTGATGATAGTAAGATTCACTCACTCCCCCACCTCCCCTTTCTTCCTCTCCACTGTAAAAACTTTTTCTTGGCTCTTTTATGTGAGATAATTTATCCCATTCTATCTTTCCCTTTTCCTTTCTCCCAGTGCATTTCACTCTCTCCACTTAATTTTTTTATTTTATATATCAACCCTTAATATTCAACTCAAACTGTACCCTCTGTACATCTATACTCTTTTTATGTGCCCTAATAATGAGAAAGTTATGAGTAACAAGTATCATCTTCTTATGTAGGCATGTAAACAGTTTAACCTTATTAAGTCCCTTATGATCTCTCTTTCCTATTTCTTTTTATGCTTCTGTTGAGTCTTGCATTTGAAAGCCTAATTTTGTCTTCAGCTTTGGTCTTTCCATCAAGAATGCCTGAAAGTCCTCTATTTCATTGACTATCCATTATTTCTCCTGAAGGATTATACTCAGTCTTGCTAGGTAAGTGATTCTTGGTTGTAACCCTCACTCTTGGCACTCTGGAATATAATAATCCAAATTCTCTGATCCCTTAATGTAGAAGCTGGTAAATCTTGTGTTATCCTGATTGTGCTCCATGATATTTGATTTTTTTCTTTCTGGTTATATTTGCAATATTTTCTCCTTGACCCGGGAGCTCTAGAATTTGGCTAAAATATTCCTGGAAGTTTTATTTTGGGATCTTTTTCAAGAGGTGATGGGTAGATTCTTTCAATGTCTATTTTATCCTCTCATTATAGGACACCAGAGCAATTTTTGCTTGATAATTTCTTGAAAGTTGATATCCAGCCTCTTTTTTTTGGTCATGTCTTTCAGGTAGTCCGATAACTTTTTCATTACCTCTCCTGGATCTATTTTCCAGGTCAGTTGTTTTTTTCCAATGATATATTTTACCTTGTCTTCTATTTTTTCATTCTCTCCATTGTGTTTTATTATTTCTTGATTTCTCAGTCACAAGATTCCATTTCTCCATTCTAATTTTTAAGGAATTATTTTCTTCAGTGAGCTTTTGTACCTCCTTTTCAATTTCACTAATTCTAGTTTTTAAGGAGTATTTTTTGTCTTCACTTAATTGTTCTTTCTCTTTTTCCATTTGTCCACTTCTGCTTTTTAAAAATTCTTCACTTCATTATTGTATTTATTTGTATCTCTTTTACACTTGCAAATAGTCTGTTTTTAAGTTGTTATTTTCTTCAGTATTTTTTGCGTGTCTCCTTCAGTAAACTGTTGACTTATTTTTCATGATTTTCCTGCATCACTTTCATTTCTCTTCCAAATTTTTCCTCTAACTCTGTTACTTGATATTCAAAATCCTTTTTAAGTTCTTCCATGGCATGAAACCAATTCATATTTTTCTTGGAGTCTCTGGGTGTAGGAATTTTGTCTTTGTTTTCTTCTTCTGAGAGTGTATTTTGATCTTCCCTGTCACCATAGTAACTTTCTGTAGTTAGAACTTTTTTTCTGTTGTTTGTCCATTTTCACAGCTCATTAATTCTTTTCTTACTACTTGGAGAGTGTGCTGTCTAAAGCTTCAGGGGTTTTGTCCAGCTGTTTGCAGAGATACATCTGGGGACCTCTGTGGAATAAGAACTCCAGAAGTAGCCACTGTAGTTTCTGATTCGGTGACTTCCAAGGCCTACTTCTTGTTTGCTGAACCCTGGTCTGTTTTGGCATGGCTTTCACTGGACTGTGCTCCACTCTCACTCAGACATTTCCTGCTGAAATTCCAGTTTGTCTTAGGCTGAAAAATATTTCACCCTGTCTTTTTGTGGGTTCTGCCACTCTGGAATTTGTTTAGTTATTATTTTCAGGTATTTGTAGGGGGTTTACCCTCAGACACCTTCACATATTAAGAAGAATAAATTGTTCTTCCTAACATGTGGCAGGAAATAATGTGAAAAAAATCCTCAATGATAAATGGGAACCATTTTATGCCAAAGAGAGAGGTTTGCATTTTATAGGACAATAATTGAATTTACCTTCTCAGATGAGCTTTGGGAATATCAATTTTGTAGCTGTGTAGAGTAAGGTTTTGTTTTGGTTTTTTTTGTTTTGTTTTGTTTTGTTTTGCTTTTTGCTGTGGAAATACTGGATGGAGACCCCATTAGGAACCTATTGAAGTGGTCTATGTTTTAAGTAAGAGGTCCTGAAAAATCAGTCATTAGAAAGTTTCCTAGCATTTATTTAGTGCCTTCTCTATGTCAGGCTTTAAGTGCTGGAAATACAAAGAACAGGGAGGGGGAGCTATCTTTACTCTGCAGGAATTCACATTCTAATGAATTTAGGTGCTATTTGTGAGTAAATACAAGGGATACATATGAGAGATGATATGGAGGTAGAATTGCTAAGACATAGCTGTTCTTTAGATTTGAAAGGTTAAGGGAAATTAAGCATTGAGGATGATATTGGAATAAACATTTTAAATTTAAACTATAGTAGCTAATGAACTTACCACAAAGAAAAGATACAGAGAGTGAAAAGAAGAAAGCTAAAAGCAAATCCTTATCCCAAAATATGTTTATTGTTAAGTAAAGAGTGTCTAGATGAGTAGAAGATGAATTTGGAGAGAGTGATACTGGGAAAAGTCAGAGAAGGGAAAATATTTAAGAAGAAGGTTGTCAATAGTGGCAAATTCACCAAAGTGGTTTAGCAGGATGATGACTAAGAAAAGACTACCAGATTTAGCAAAGAAATCACATGTAACCTTTAAGAAAGGAGTTTCGTTTGGGTCAAGGGGTTCAGAAGGCAGATTGAAATGGTTTGAAATCATTTATTCAAGACTTTATTCAAAAAAAGAAAAAAAAAAGCTTTGACAATCAAGTGATCAATAACCTCATCTCTGTATCATCCATTCACACTTTATTCCATCTGATTAATTGTCTTGATACTAGAAAATACAACCTTTAAAGCTGAAACACAAACTGTTTTAGCAAAGTCATATGACCTGAACAGGAAGTATTACTTTGGTAGTAATCACGTCTTTGGTCAAATCTTCTTTGATATTTATTCACAAGTAACATAACTACTTTCTGCCTTGTCAGAAACAAACAAAAAATAAATAAGTAAAATAAATGAATTTCTCTTAAAGATACCAACAAAAGGTACAAAAACAGACAGATACAAAGACACCAGAGGATTGTAGACAATGGTGACCACAATAACTTGCTTTCTCAGAGATTTCTTCCTATTCCTCTTCTTGATACTTGTTATTCTTGCAGTTTCGATAACAACAATGATTTCTTGAAGTTTGTCCTTCTATTAAAAAAAAAATTAGTACATAACTATAAGCCAGCCTTAGCCAAGTCTCTTAGAGGTTTGTCTCTGGTACTCACTTCAGTTTTTCTACAACATTGGTCCCCCAATTTTTTTCTGCCATTGTTGACCCACATATCCTTCTAAATTATACTGAATTGCTAGAAGATAATGGTATACGCAGGAATACATGTTCATCTAACAAGATAGGCCCACTTGTCAAGATATACAACAATAGAAAGAAATGTGTATGCATTTAAATCCTACATTTAAGAAAAAATGACTTCATATTTAGGTAAGTGGAAGACACAGCCTGGAGTAAAGGATAATCCATTGAACTGAGAATGGTGGGAATGGTGTAGTGAAAAGTGTGCTATATTGTAGTCAGAAGATCTGGGTTCACTCCTGGTTTTGCCACTGTATAACCTCCAGAAATAAGTTTCTTAGATTTTTAGCTCTCAATTTACCATCCAATGACCAAGGTTCTTGTTTTCTCATTAAATATTTGTGGTACTTCATACAAATTATTTTGCTTCTCTGGGATTCAATGTCCTCTTCTATAAAATGAGGTGGTTGGACGTGATGATTTCTTGAAGCTCTTCCATTTTGGTAACTGAATTTTCTATGGGAGATAGCCTGTACGTCAAAACTCGTTTTTTTTGTTTTTTTTTTTTTTTATTAAACAAATACTTTATTAACTTCTGTTTTACATCATTCATTTCCGCCAGATTTTGAGTTACAATCATTTTCCCCCCATTATTCCCCTACCCAACCTCCCAGAATAGCAGTCCCACAAGATATCGCTTCCTCCAATCTGCTCTCTCCCATACCTTCTCCCATACCCCCCATCGACTTTTCCATTAGAGGAAGATGAATCTTTGTGTCCCAATGCCTGCACATCTTATCTCCCAATTATAGGCGTTTACGACCTTGAATTTCAGATCCATTTCCTTCCTCCCTTGTCACCCATTCCTTCTTGGGATATAAGTAATTCAGTATATGTTGTACATGTCTAGCTATGCAAAACATTATCATAGTAGATATATTGTACAAGGCTGCTTATAATTCCCTCCCACTCATCCCAACCCCCACCTGGTCCATTCCCTACATGATCCTGTCCCTCTTCTATAGTGGGTACTTCCAACCTCCCCTCACCCCGAGGATGCCCTCCCATCCATCATCTCTCCTCACATCCCCCTTCCCCCTATCCTGCTGCAGGTTGAGATATCCCATTTAGTATGTATGTCATTTTCTCCCTGAACCAAATTCAATGTGAATGTGGTTTTGCCTTTTAGCCTTCCTTATTCTCCCCCTCCTTTGCAACCACTTCCCCTTGCTTCTTCTACATGGGATAGTTTACCCTACCCTGTCTCTCCCCATCTCCTCTTGCCACTTTCCTCTCTCACCTCATAATTTCATCCTTGAGTATTCTCCCTTCCCAACAAATTCAACCTATGCCCTCTATCCATATATAACTGTAACCATATACACACACATTCACATATGTATTCATATGACCACACCCCTTCTTCCATTATTTTCATAGTGAGAAAGATATCATCAGTCACAGTTATTGCTTTTCCATATAGGAATGTAAATATTTCAACTTTGATAAGTTCCTTTTGATTTCTTTTCCCTGATTACCTTCTCAGGCATCTCTTCCTTCTTGTGTCTGGATGTCAAATTTTCTATTCAATTCTGGTTTTTTCCCCAAGAATGCTTGAAAGTCCTCTATTCCACTGAATGACCATATTTTCCCCTGAAACAAAATACTCAGTTTTGCTGGGTAGGTGATCCTTGGGTTCATTCCCAGCTCTTTTGCCCTCTGGAATATAATATTCCATGCCCTTCTATCCCTCAATGTAGAAGCTGCCAGGTCCTGTGCCATTCTGATTGTGTTTCCACAATATTGAAATTGTTTCTTCCTGGCTGCTTGTAGTATTTTCTCCTTGATCTGGGGATTCTGGAACCTGGCTATAATATTCCTGGGAGTTTTCTTTTTGGGATCTTTTCAGGAGGTGATCGGTGGATTCTTTCAACCTCTATTTTGCCCTCTGGATCTAAAACATCAGGCAGTTTTCCTTGAGAATTTCTTGAAGGGTGATTTCTAGGTTCTTTCCTTGATCATGGCTTTCAGGTAGTCCAATAATTTTTAAATTGTCTCTCCTGGATCTATTCTCCAGGTCAGTGGTTTTTCCCATGAGATATTTCACATTGCCTTCTAATCTTTCGTTTGTTTGGATCTGCTTAACAGCATCTTGATTTCTCATAAAGTCACTAGCTTCCATTTGCTCCAGACTAACTCTGAAGGAATGAATCTCCTCAGTGAACTTTTGAGATTCTTTTTCCATCTGGCAAATTCGACTTTTTAAGGCATTCTTCTCCTCAATGCCCTTTGGGCCTCCTTTGCCATTTGAGCTAGTCTATTTTTTAAGGTGTTGTTTTCCTCAGTCAGGCTGTTGACCCTCATTTCATACTTTCCCTGCATCCTTCTCATTTCTCTTTCCAATTTTTCCTCCACTTCTCTTATTTGATTTTTAAAGTCCTTCTTAAGGTCTTCTATGGCCTGCAACCCGCTCATGTTTTCCCCTGGGGCTTTTGGAGCAGGACTTCTGACCTCACAGTCCTTTTCCCGCTCTATGCCCCCAAAATAGGAGTCTAGGGTTGCATTTTTCTGTTTCCTTTGCCTTGGCATGTTGCCACTTAATTGCTTGACTTTTGGGCTTGTTGCCACACTATGGCTTTAAGGCCAGCTAGAGGAATTTTCGTCCCGAACGTGTGGGGGGCAACTTCCGTTTCTGGCAAGCTGTAAACCCACCCACAACTTCCACCCTAGATCACAATCCAGATCCAGGGAGGTTAAAGCAAGAGCGATTACCCCCCAAGACTGATCGCTGGATCTCCCCACGATTTGTAGGCTGGGAGCCGGAAATGCCTCTGAAAACTACAAAATGGCGTGTCTCCTCAGCAGCTTCTAGCCCCCAGGGGAGGGAGCTGACGCATTCCCCAAATACGGGTCCCAAAGTCCATAGGACACTAACCTCTTACTTTGTCCTAGGCAAGTCTATGTTGATAATTCTGGTGTCTCCACAGTTCCTGGTGTTCTGGGGTTCCTCCAGCCGGCTGCTGGCCCTGCCGCCCTGGGGCTAAAACCTCGGCTCACGTGGACCTGGGCTCGTGGCTCGGCTCCCGCGCTCTGTGCGCTGCCGGCTCCCAGACCACTGCGCTGGTCCTTCCTGCAGGGTGCTGGGCTGTCCTCAGCGGGAGGTTAGCTTCTCTGTGTCGTTCTGTGGGTGCTGGGGCTCCAGAAGATTTTCAGAGTCCTTTTTTACATAGTTTGTGGAGAATCTGGGGGCCTCAAAACTCGTTTTAAGGGACACTAGAAATAATTATAAAGTACTTGAATTTACAGTTGTTAATAATCAGTATAGTAACAAATATTCTAAGTTATTTATTTTATTCAAAACTCTATATTTGGCAAAGATAATTTAATTCAAAAAACATTTTAATATTTTGTTGTGTAGCTGTGAATAAAAGAACATATTTTCTCCACTAGATGGAGCTCTAAATTTAAACAGTGCTCTAGTTTACCTTAAATTACAAAAACTGCTTTACCTCTGTTCTATAATTAAAATCTGTCATATGGAATAATCAAATAGTTTTGATTTTTCCATTTACAATGCATGGATGTCTCCTTAGACCTATTACTTAGCTACTGTCTAAACAAAAGGAAAGAAATATCTATATTGATATGTTACTAAAGGGATTTAAAATCTATAACTTATAAATTAGACAGTTTCTAAAAGTTCTTGCAATAAAGTTATGTTTTTAATATATAAAATTATAATTCATTATGCCTAAATGATTGTCTCACTACTGTATGATGTGTAAATTATGGAAGCTTCAAAGAATTCCCAGTGACAGAAGCTTATAATGTTGAGGCATTTCCCCACTTAATTTTTGAAAGCTTTGCTTATTCAAAGAAAGCTCCTGATATTCATAATCCCAATATAAAAATAAAACAAATGAGAAGAAATTCACTTCTCTGAATAAATGTGCATTCTTTATAAAATGTTGCATCCTTTGGAGTCATTGGAAAGCAAAATGTTAAATGATGCCACTTCTATTCCTTAGAACCCCTATGGAATCTATCTTTCTCATAGCAATACATTGTTAGAATTTCACCAGCACTAAACTAGACATTTTTTTTTTATTTTCCCGAGTTTGGCTTGCAAGTTATAATAACTCATGTCACATTAGAGAAATAGGCCCTAAATCAAGGTGTGATCATTTGCAAAGGCAGCAAGACAATGATCTTATGTTTGGGGCATAATTATAATACCAAACTGCCTTCCATCTAGAAAGGACAGTGAGTTGGTTAGACTCTGTGGATGGCAAGATGACATATTCTCAGAACTGGATTGTCAATTAGATTGAATTAAGGAAACTGTTTAGCCTTTGCTTGTGTCATTGCCATAGAAAGGACAGACTCTTAAAAAAAAAAAGACACTTACTTTAAGGATATATTCTTTAATAAGAAGGCAACATTTCCCAAGCATGACAGTCTGTATATTTTTCCTTTGATTATTTGCTAAGGTCATGACTTCAATTATTATGTAAAGATAGGTGAACTCTGAATAATTTTAGTTTGACTGAAGTACACATATCTGTGCTCATTTGGAATGCATACTAGGGATCATGTCTCATCAGTGCAAGACTCTCTGGGTCAGCCATGTAGGGGAGTGACTAGCATATACTACTTTTTCCCATGCTAGTGATGAGATATATTAACTAAAACAGTTTCTTTACCTGTAGCAAAAAATGAAGAGTCATGTTGCAATGCAGCAGAATTCCTTTGATACTGTGACAGGGAAGAAGAGGACCCAAGCTGCTAGGGTGAGTATTGGAAAATCACTTAACTATTAACATTTGTTCTTTTGAGGGTCATGCCATGAACCCCCTTTTTGCCCCATTCCAATACTCTTGTGCATCAGAAATAAGTAAAAAATGGAAGAAGGAAAGATAATATGTCTTTCTGATAAATGTATTTTTATATTAATTACATTGTGAAATCAAAAAAGTATATTATATTCCCCCAGAATTTTCTGGATATATAAGTGGACTTATTCCAAACTTCATATCCAAAAGGCAATGTGGAATAATGGACAAAGTGATGGTCTCAAAGCCAAGAAGGTGTACATTCAAATCCCACTTCTGACACATTACTAAAAAAGGTGAGCCTGGAAAAAATCTTTTATCCTCTCAGTGTGCTAAGACAGTCTCTGAGAACACAAAATGAAGGGAAAATACCTGAGTCAGTAGAAGGAATTTTCTGACCTGGGAATTCCTCATATCAATTAACTCATAAATCCAATTCCTATCTATTCATTTGCACATGTATTATGATTGGGAAATTTTGACAGCTCGATAGTATGACAGGGTTCATGCTTTGGTGATAAAATATTGTTAGGAAAGGAGATATTATCAAGCTTTATTCACCCATGCAGTTTTGCTCAATAGTATTCTTGTTATTTTCTAGGCCAGGTGATATTAACCATTTTTGTATCATGGATTTTTGGCTGTCCATTGAAACATATTGACTGCTTTTCAGAATAATTCTTTAAAATGAATAAGAAAAATTCATAGGATTACAAAGAAAATCAATTATATTAAAATAAAGCTATCAAAAATAAAAAAAATATATCTCTCCCATGCTCAACAAAATCATCCACAGTATCCAAAAGCCATAGATTAAGAACCCCTGGTCTAGGCACTGACAAGGAGAGTGTCTGAAAATTTTAATCCTACAAAATAGTTGCAATTTTTTGAAAGTAAAAGTGGTATTTAATAAAGATCATAAAGAACATAAATTCTAGGGAAAAGTGTTAGTTCATGAATGAAACCTTAAACTTGGTATATGGTGAGCCCTGGCACACACAGATTATCTGGAAATATTCCTAGCTCATTATAATCAGTCAATAACCATGTATTTAACATTACTATGTGGCAAGTAATGTGCTAAGGACTGGGAACAGAAAGATACAAAATCATTACCTTTTTCATCAAGCAGCTCATATTTTAATAGGCCATATAATGTGCAACTATCTATTTATCTATCTATATCTACATCTATGTGTGTATGTATGTATGTATGTATATACACATATTTTATGAGTAAAAATAATATAAATCAAAAGTTTTATTTTAAATTAATGTAAGTAGCTGTGGAAATGGAAGGTATAAATATAAAAAAGAAAAAATGGTTTCTATGTAATGAAAATAGAATAATTAATGATAATTCTAAAATCAAAAAATAAATAATGATTTCTGAAAGGATAATAAGTTATCTCTCTTTTGTCTCATAGAGTCTTCCTAAACATGAGGCCATGGAGACTTCCCTACTTCTAGAACAGAGAACAGAGAGAAAAATAGAAAAACTGTTGCCTTTCTGGAGCATGGCCTTTGCTATGAAGAAAATGATGAGTTATTGTGATATGTGCTACTCTGTTTTCCAGAACAGTAGAAAGAAAGAGAGGCAGAAAGAAAGAAAAAGTGAGAAAGAAAGAAAGAAAGAAAGAAAGAGAGAGAGAAAGAAAGAAAAAAAGAAATATAGGAAGGAAGGAAGAATAGGTAAGGCAAAATCTAAACACCTGATTTTCTGGCTTTTAATTATAAAACAGAGTGGAACTGAGAAGTTGTTCTCATGATCAATTGAAAGCAAACATTGAGTTAGAGTAAAACCAAACTTCTTTCTTGTTTAAGGAGAATGAAATTAAAGAATAAAATCAAAAGAATGATATCAGAACTGAGTCTCAAAACCCTGATTTCTACTTCTACTATACTCAGATCATATACATATGTATCTTCTTTCTAGGATCTAGAACCACATGACTGCTTTCTTGTAGGTTGTTAACAATCCATATTTTCAGATTTTAAATTCTGACAACTCCAGAAGTCAATGAAATTGGCATCCTATCTATCAGGAAAGAGTCATTTGTGAGTCAAGAGGATTTGTCTTACATATAATAGAAGACTTCCTCTGTTCTCTGTAAAGGAGCATTCCTTCCTGAGACATCATGCTATGGATTGAATTGAAAGTGTGTGCCTGTACATCTGAGGCAAGATCTTCCATGCCCACACACTTCACTTCCACTGCCAAATAGAATCCAGCACCTAAGTGAATATACTTCTAAGTATGGCTGAGCTGGCAATATTTTAACAAGGAATCCAGTTTTCTATATGTATTATGCAGTTTCGATTTCATTTTGTTCGCTTAGTAAAGCACTATATGAGTCATGCTAATAAATGTTGGTCATGAAGCCTCAGGAAACTAGGAAATAATAGACAGTATTTTAAGTATTATTCCCAAACTCATCCTAAATATGTTATTTTGTTAAGTCTTTCACCAATCAAGCTTCAGCTACCTCTGTATTTAAAACTTTTCTGAACATTGGCAAGATAGCAAACAAGCAAATAATATTTTAATATGCAACAGTAGAGATTCAAGTAACCATAACTCTTATGATAGACAGAATCTAGAGTTTTGAAAATCCAATTACACAGTTGTTATTTTTCACCATCTCTCCTTCCCCATTCACCACAATAAGTTCCATTGTAAAAATGGAAATAAGGCAGACAGTGGAATATATGATGTTGCTGTATTAATGACTAAATGGCTCCTTTGGGGCCTTATGGTAATGGTTTGCCAGAACCTGCCAACATTATTTCAACCTTATTGAAACTAAGTGTAAAGGTAAAGCACACATAAGGAGAGGGAACTTTCTCCACAGTATGTCCTGCTCTTGCCCATATGGCCCATTGGGAAGGTTCTATAAGTATATATTGCTGATATCTCATCATCTTCATGTCATGTTGCTACACTCAATATCTTAACTATTCACCAAACACATCTCCCCATGTTTTTCCTCTTCCCAGCTCTATTTTTGAGAAGAATAATTAAAGCAACACTACTATTCCTGGAAAAATCAGATCAATATACTGCTACATGACTGTACTTACCACTACAATGGCTTTTCAGGCCCCAGCTATTCCCTGGCTACTATTCCCTTATTCATGTTCTCTTCATTTATTAGAATGTGAACATCTTGAGGGCAGGGACCAACTTCTTTTTGTATTCATATCATGCATGCTTAGCATGATGTTTGCTACATAGTGAGTGCTTAATAAATTTTTGTTTGTTTTCATTTATTCAAGAGGAGAAGGATAGAAAAGTGAGGTGAAAGAGGGGAGGTGGGAACAAGGGAGAAGAAAGCAGGGGGAGGAGGGAGGGAGTAAAAAGAGGGAGGGAGAGAGGGATAAAGAGAGAAAGAGAGAGACAGAGAGGGATAGAGAGGTAGAAAGACAGATGGGGTGGGGGGGAGAGAGAGAGAGAGAGAGAGAGAGAGAGAGAGAGAGAGAGAGAGAGAGAGAGAGACTATTGGAATTCATTATAAAAGTCTGATTCAAGTTAGTGATAATTTGCCTCTAAACACTCCCTTAATAGAATCTTTTTTCCTGACTTTTTTTTCTGATTCAGATATTTTGCAATATGTACCTTTTATATTTTACCCCCTTGCTTATCTCTCATAAACCCTATAGAGAACTGTAACTAATCATTGTGAAGTGGCCATACCCAGCAACTACAGGCACATTCATCTTGTAAATAGGAAACCACAGCATGAAGAAGGTTTCATAGTTTACATGAGGATAATCAGAAAGATCAGCTGAAAACCTCCCCTCTATATGACTTTAGTCAGGTTCTAACAATTCATTTCTCTGAAATCCAAATCTAAGCAAATATTTTTGGAAAAAAAGTGGTATGTCTATGTCCATATACATGAGTTTATAAATTCCTTAAAGAGTAGTCTTTGAATAAAAATGAATACTCTCTCTCTCTCTCCCCACATACACACACACACACACACACACACACACACACACACACACACATGATTTTTCTACAATTAGGTGTTAAATCAATTTTTAGCATTTTTTAATTTTTGAGTTCCAAATTCTATCGTTCCCTTCCTCCTAACCCTCCCTCCTCCCTGAAACAGTAGCCAATTAGATATAGATTTTATATATATATATATATATATATATATATATATATATATATATATATATATATATATATATATATACATACATATATATATATGCCATCATGTAAAATATTTACATATTAGTAATTTTTAACAACAAAACTAAAATAAATGAAAGAAAGTGAAAAAGTAGGCTGATTCAGTCTGTCTTCAAAAAATATTAGTTCTTTCTCTGGAGGCAGAGTGTTTGATTCATCATTAGAGCTTTGGGATTGTCTTGGATCATTGTATTGCTGAGAAAAGCTAAGTCATTCACAGTTTTTCATTGTATAATATTGTTACTCAGCAAAATGGTCTCCTATTTCTTCTCACTACACTTTGCTTCTGTTCATGTATATCTTTCCAGTTTTTTCTGAAATAATCCTGCTTGTCATTTCTCATATCCTAATAATGTCCTGTCACAATCATCCTCAACTGATGGACATCCCTTCATCTATCAATTCTTAGCCATAACAAAAAGAGAGGCTATAAATATTTTTGGTACAAATAGATACTTTTCCCTTTCTTATGTCTTTGGGATATAGATTTAGTAGTGATATTGTGGGATCAAAGGGTATGCTTAGTTTTGTAGCACTTTAGGAATAGTTCCAAATCTCTCTCCAGAATGGTTGGATAAACTCATAGCATTAGTGTCTCAGTTTTCTCACATGCCCTCCAACATCCATCTGTTTTGGATTTTTTTGGTGACATTAACCAACCTCAGAGGTGTGAGGGGAAACCTCAGAGTTTTTTTAATTTGCATTTCTCTAATGAATAGTGATTTCAAGCAATTTTTTTCTTTTTATTATAGATAGCTTTTATTTCTTTGTCTGAAAATTGCCTCTTCACATCCTTTTACTATTTATCAATTGAAGAATGACTTCTAATTTTATAAATTTGAATGAGTTATCTCTATATTTGAGGAATGAGACCTTTATCAGAGATACGTGTGAAAAAATTCCCTTTTATTTTGGGTGTGTTGTCTTGATTTCTGCAAAAAAACACTTTTTCATCAAGCAGCCACCTCCAAAGCCTACCTTGTATATGCTCCAGGCTACACCCAAATAGTATATTACAGTTCTCCTTCAAACCAGTTAAATTGTCTTTTACTAAAAAATCTCTCAACTTGAACTTTTGTTGGTTATGATGCTCTGGAAACAAATTTGATGTGTTATTTTTGGGTGTAGAGACTTTGGTTGTTGCTAGATGGTGCAGTGGATAGAGTACTGGACCTGAATCAGGAAGAGTAATTTTCATGAGATTAAATCTGGTCTCAGACACTTAATAGCTGTGTGATCCTGGGCAAGTCACTTGATTATATTTGCCTTAGCTCTCATATATAAAATGAGTTGGAGAAGGAAATGGTAAACCACTCCAGTATCTTTGTTAAGAAAAGCCCAATTGAGTCATGAAAACCTGGACATGACTGAAATAACTGAACAGCCACTACAAAATTTGGGAGTGTTTGACTGGATTGCTTCTTCTCCTGCATTTTGATTCTGCCCCGTCTGCCCCTATCTTTTGAATACATGGTTTATGATTCTGACATCTCTCACTTGAATTTCTAGTGAGGTGGAAGAAGCTATTTTAGTTTATTCCTTTTCTTCTTCATCCTCTTTCCCAACCCCAGAAGCATGTATGTTGGCTGGATATGAAAGGTGGTAATAGCATTGTCTAGGTAAGACAGCCTAGATTTCAAATCCTTAGCTGCTTCTACCAAACTTTTCTCTCTCCTTGTTAAGAATATAAATATCAAATATAAATATCAAATATAAAAGTCAAAGGATTTTTTCTGGCCCAGTGTCTGGTCCTCTTCATTTTTCTGCTCCTCTGCCATGGACACCAAAATACTAACATAAAGCCTCTAGTAACATGTGTTCTTTACCAAGGAAGCAGAGGCTATATTAGGTGAAGTTGTATGACTACATGTTCAACTCTATAAGTTTCTGCACATGGTGCTCGAAATATAGCGTCAGGAAGGAAGATCAGTTCTGCTGGAAGCTTTCCAGTCCAACAAATTGGAATGGGGTCTCAAATTCATTTCAAATGAAATCATTTTTTATTTACATTTTGATTCTGAAAAAAAATAAACCTGCAGGATTAAGGAAACTCTTATGTTAAATTCTTAATTATATTGATAAAAAATTAAGAGAGGATAATTCATTGTGCATAATACAATGCCAAAAATGAAGGATTTAGGCATAATAATGGAGACTGAAGTGTTTTTCTGGATACTCAGGGCATGCACAAAGTCATTAAATGCAAAACATGTTGTTTATTATATAGCTCTGGCAATAGAGTGTAATGGAAACCAATCAATGTATTTTTCTTATATACATATACATATACGTATGTGTTATATATATATATTTTTTTCTATATATGCGTACATACATACATGTTTCCCTATAAGTAGTTAAAAGGTAAAGCATACTTGTTTTGATATTTCTTTTCAAAGAAAATCCAAAAAAAAATGGAATATTTTGGGGCTATATATGTATATACATACCTACCTACCTACATATATACAAAGACCTTCCATATAAAGAGGCAGTAATGACACTGGGGAGCAGGAGGGGAGGTATTTTCTTTGCATAAGGCTATTTAATACATGCAGAGAATCATTTGGAAAAAGAACATCTTAATTACTACAATCATTAAACAGGAAATTGTAAATTGAGTGGAACATATTAACCTTGATACTATTAAGTTGAATAATTTTCATGGCTTCTTGAAGGATTAGGGGGCTTAGTGTGAGGGACACATTAGAAAAAAAATACAATATATGCTGTATAATCAAAGCATGGGTGAATATATGAGACAAAAAATAACCAAGTTGGATTTCATTATCATTTCTCTAAAACAGTATCTACATTTTTTTCTCCTGACATAATTACCCAAAAGGTACAGGAAATCCAAAATGTTGTTATACTTGTTTTTTAACTAGAAGAATGTATTTACATTGGTTGAGTCAAGCATACTTTAGGGATCTAGAAAAAGAAATACAAATTTAAATAATATAACATTTCTTGATAAATGCAGTCACAGATACTGCTCTGTTCAATTAGATTTTCTAACTATTAATCTCAAATAAAGCATAAGATGAACTATTTATCAAAGCTATTTGTCACTCATAAGGAACATTTTAGTGAGATCCAAATTGAAGAGGAAATCCTTATAACTGGTTCTGTGTATTTTTTTTTAGTTTGAGGATGATATAATATTGAGTGTATTAAACCTCAGAACATTAAAACACCTCCCCAATGAGTACTATGTGTGTGTGTGTGTATGTGTGTGTGTGTGTGTGTGTGTGTTTGTGTGTAACTGGCCTCATACACCACAAAGAAAAAAAGAACTAAAGGTTTAAAAATTGCCTTTTGTATGTACCATGATGTAGGTGGACAACCTCTCCACTAAATTAGTGCATCTGATACACTGGTATTTCAAATGGACACTTAATTTATCCCAGAATCGAATTGAAGAGTCATCTGGCTCATCTTCAGAAAATTATTTATTACTTTTAATAACTCTCAGCTTTCTTCCTTCAACAGAGATTCATTTTCATTAATATAACTGTTCTCCTGGAGATAGTGTATGGCTGTGGATCTTGAACCAACTCGATTTCTAAGGATGCAAATTTGAAGGTCATCTAATGGGGTATGAAGAGACTCCTTATGGACAAAGCAGCATTTATTTCCAGCAACAATATACATATTAAAATGTTGTAAAGAATGCATTTGAGGAAAAGAATGATAGAAAAAGATTAGTTGATCATAGGATTGAAGTGAGTTATAAGAGATGGTCATATGATATGCTTTGGAGGAATCTATGAATTATAAAATAATTTAGAGAAAGGTCTCCAGAACACTGGGCAGAACCTCTGTGTGTTATCTATAAAGAATACAAGCAAGGTTCACAGATGGTTTGCAATTTGCTCAAATGGAAGGCCTACTGATACTTATAAGATCCTGGATCAACTGTAATAATGAATTTATACGTTAACCGAAGAGTTTGTGGAACCTCCACCCTTTCCCTCGTAAAGTTAAAAATTGAGAGTAGAACACTAAGATAGCAAAGGAATAAACCATAGTGGTGACTAGTGGCAAGATAAAATGACCTTATATTTATCTTGATCTATGTGTTCCTTACAGTCTGATTGTCATCATGGAACAGATAGACACACACTAAGCTTTCAAAAAGGGGAATAATCATGGCAAATGACCAGTTTATCATAAGAATTAGCTTTGTAAAATACCAACAGAAATGGCAGAGAAATGAGGAGCTTGCTCAAATTGAAGAGCATAAAGGATAGAGTGGTGAATTTAGAGACAGGAGGACCTGAGCTGAAATCCTTTATTAAATGTTCACTAGTTTTGTGACCTTAAGCAAGTCACTTAATCTCTTTCAAACTCAGTTTCGTCATCTCTAAAAACTGGGCCACATGAAAGATTAGATAACTAAGAAAGCAAAGGTTCAATTTTCTGAGCATATCAATTAATTAATTAAGTAATGCATGCCAATTGCCCAGAAAACCAAGACTAGAGCTCCTCAACTTAGGCCTGGGCCCTGGATAGACAGAGAGACAGACTTTTATACATTAAAAACAATTAATCAAATAAGGCCAATTAAATAAAAGCAAATAATATTCTACGTAATCTGATTTCTAGTTGGATGAAAGATTAAGGACTTTCTGGGCTGGGAGATGAAAAGTTCAATTCCCTGAATTCAGAAAAAAAAAGAGGTGTCCCACCCTTCTGCTAGTGTCTGTAAATAATCAAAGGAACACAGAAACAATAATTGATTGATCAGTATTTGGCCAGTTTTCAGACAAGACTTAAGTTTTGTGGGATATACTTTGTCAGAAAACTTCTTACATCAGTCTTTAGATCTGATAAGATTTCTGGTCATAACTTATGTCCTCAGTTACTGGTCTCTAAATAGCAGGTAGAGGTGGTTCAGCTTCCCAGCCATTCAAGGCTAGGTTCAAAAATGCAAAAAAATCCTAAATTCCACAAGTGAAAAAGGTTTTCTCACAGGACAGATATTGGAGTAGGCCTATAATTGAATTAAAACGGAAAAGAAATAGCTCCGGAATTGAGTCACAAGATGGAGCCATGGTGGTTCACTTAACTCCCACAATTAACTACTTGCTAAGCTCTACCCCTTAATTTTCTCTAAAGAGAGTGATAAGCACTTCAAAAAGTTGTTCTAAGGAATAAATGATATATGTAAAGTGCTTTGTAAATTTTTTTTTTCAGGGTTTCTAAACAAATACTTTATTAACTTCTGTTTTAAATCATTCATTTCCGCCAGATTTTGAGTTACAATCATTTTCCCCCCATTATTCCCCTACCCAACCTCCCAGAATAGCAGTCCCACAAGATATCGCTTCCTCCAATCTGCTCTCTCCCATACCTTCTCCCATACCCCCATCGACTTTTCCATTAGAGGAAGATGAATCTTTGTGTCCCAATGCCTGCACATCTTATCTCCCAATTATAGGCGTTTTTGTTTTTTTTTGTTTTGTTACGACCTTGAATTTCAGATCCATTTCCTTCCTCCCTTGTCACCCATTCCTTCTTGGGATATAAGTAATTCAGTATATGTTGTACATGTCTAGCTATGCAAAACATTATCATAGTAGATATATTGTTCAAGGCTGCTTATAATTCCCTCCCACTCATCCCACCCCCCACCTGGTCCATTCCCTACATGATCCTGTCCCTCTTCTATAGTGGGTACTTCCAACCTCCCCTCACCCCAAGGATGCCCTCCCATCCATCATCCCTCCTCTCATCCCCCTTCCCCCTATCCTGCTGCAGGTTGAGATATCCCATTTAGTATGTATGTCATTTTCTCCCTGAACCAAATTCAATGTGAATGTGGTTTTGCCTTTTTAGCCTTCCTTATTCTCCCCCTCCTTTGCACCCACTTCCCCTACATGAGATAGTTTACCCTACCATGTCTCTCCCCATCTCCTCTTGCCACTTTCCTCTCTCACCTCATAATTTCATCCCTTGAGTACTCTCCCTTCGCAACAAAATCAACCTATGCCCTCTATCCATATATAACTGTAACCATATACACACACATTCACATATGTATTCGTATGACCACACCCCCTTCTTCCATTATTTTCATAGTGAGAAAGATATCATCAGTCACAGATATTGCTTTTCCATATAGGAATGTAAATAGTTCAACTTTGATAAGTTCCTTTTGATTTCTTTTCCCTGATTATCTTCTCAGGCATCTCTTGCTTCTTGTGTCTGGATGTCAAATTTTCTATTCAATTCTGGTTTTTTCCTCAAGAATGCTTGAAAGTCCTCTATTCCACTGAATGACCATATTTTCCCCTGAAACAAAATACTCAGTTTTGCTGGGTAGGTGACCCTTGGGTTCATTCCCAGTTCTTTTGCCCTCTGGAATATCATATTCCATGCCCTTCGATCCCTCAGTGTAGAAGCTGCCAGGTCCTGGGCTATTCTGATTGTGTTTCCACAATATTGAAATTGTTTCTTCCTGGCTGCTTGTAGTATTTTCTCCTTGATCTTGGGATTCTGGAACCTGGCTATAATATTCCTGGGAGTTTTCTTTTTGGGATCTTTTTCAGGAGGTGATCGGTGGATTCTTTCAACCTCTATTTTGCCCTCTGGATCTAAAACATCAGGGCAGTTTTCCTTGAGAATTTCTTGAAGGGTGATTTCTAGGTTCTTTCTTTGATCATGGCTTTCAGGTAGTCCAATAATTTTAAATTGTCTCTCCTGGATCTATTCTCCAGGTCAGTGGTTTTTCCCATGAGATATTTCACATTGCCTTCTAATCTTTCATTTGTTTGGATCTGCTTAACAGCATCTTGATTTCTCATAAAGTCATTAGCTTCCATTTGCTCCAGTCTAACTCTGAAGGAATGAATCTCCTCAGTGAACTTTTGAGATTCTTTTTCCATCTGGCAAATTCGATTTTTAAGGCATTCTTCTCCTCATTGCCCTTTTGGGCCTCCTTTGCCATTTGAGTTAGTCTATTTTTTAAGGTGTTGTTTTCCTCAGTCAGGCTGTTGACCCTCATTTCATACTTTTCCTGCATCCTTCTCATTTCTCTTTCTAATTTTTCCTCCACTTCTCTTATTTGATTTTTAAAGTCCTTCTTAAGGTCCTCTATGGCCTGCAACCCGCTCATGTTTTCCCTGGGGCTTTTGGAGCAGGACTTCTGACCTCACAGTCCTTTTCCCGCTCTATGCCCCCAAAATAGGAGTCTAGGGTTGCATTTTTCTGTTTCCTTTGCCTTGGCATGTTGCCACTTAATTACTTGACTTTTGGGCTTGTTGCCACACTATGGCTTTAAGGCCAGATAGAGGAATTTTCGTCCCGAACATGTGGGGGGGCAACTTCCGTTTCTGGCAAGCTGTAAACCCACCCACAACTTCCACCCTAGATCACAATCCAGATCCAGGGAGGTTAAAGCAAGAGCGATTACCCCCCAAGACTGATCGCTGGATCTCCCCACGATTTGTAGGCTGGGAGCCGGAAATGCCTCTGAAAACTACACAGTGGCGTGTCTCCTCAGCAGATTCTAGCCCCCAGGGGAGGGAGCTGACGCATTCCCCAAATACAGGTCCCAAAGTCCATAGGACACTAACCTCTTACTTTGTCCTAGGCAAGTCTATGTTGATAATTCTGGCGTCTCCACAGTTCCTGGTGTTCTGGGGTTCCTCCAGCCGGCTGCTGGCCCTGCCGCCCTGGGGCTAAAACCTCGGCTCACGTGTACCTGGGCTCGGCTCGGCTCCTGCGCTCTGCGCGCTGCCGGCTCCCAGACCACTGCGCTGGTCCTTCCTGCAGGGTGCTGGGCTGTCCTCAGCGGGAGGTTAGCTTCTCTGTGACGTTCTGTGGGTGCTGGGGCTCCAGAAGATTTTCAGAGTCCTTTTTTACATAGTTTGTGGAGAATCTGGGGGCAGAGAGGCTTGGACGAGCTGTTTCTACTCCGCCATCTTGGCTCCGCCCCCCTGTAAATTTTAAAGTACTATATAAAATGTTAGCTAGCATTGCTTCTTAGCATGCCTCATAAGCAAAGGGCAATGTTCAACTCTGAAAAAGAGTATGTTGTGTTTTTTCTCCTGTGACATAGCTATGTCAACACAATAACAGACACAGTTTCAAATAGTTCAGAGCTATGATCCAGTGACCAAAATTCTATAGAGGATCTCATTGCAAGAGGGGAATGAAGCTTTCAACGATTGAATATTTTTTTTTTCTGAATCACAAATATCCTACATTGTGGGGATGGGAAAGTAGAGACCTAAAGAGAATAATGCACATTCACAGTAAACTTACTGCTGAACATAGATTTATAGAAGTCATGTGTTACATAGATCTCCATTTCATTCCCAGCTAAATAGACTCAGCTTTGTTACTCTTGAAATTGCTAAAGTGAGTGAAAGTTAAGTAATTTTGGTTAATCTAAGAAAGTTATTTCTAACCAGTCTTAGACTATGCATTTTACCTCATCCACACTTCTCTATGGAGATGAGTATCAACTGAGGCATCTTGTCACAGATTAGTTAGGCCAACCTAACTAAATTAGTAGGGTGCCATGGGAAGAGATAAGAGATACCACCCTGATCACCATTTCCCTTTAAATATTGATGACAGTACAGAACCCTTAGCCCATGAGTCTTGGGAATAGCAAATTCCTTAAACAAGTAGATTTTTATCAAGTTCAAAGTCTACAGCCATCATTGAGGAATCAATCATTGCAGAAAAGGGACCACTTTCCTTATCACTAAAAAAGTAAAGAAATAAAATAAAAACAACTACAATTGCTATAAATTGTAACCAATGGTCAGATGAGCACAAGATCCCTGGAATAACCATGCCTGTTAGATTATATGTCCTTTTAACGATAGGGACTGTCTCAATTTTGTATTTGTATATCCAATGTCTTAGCATAGTTTCTGACATATAGTAGATATTTAATATTTTTTTTCATTCAATCACCCCATTTATCCAGAGAGAAAGGGGTGTTGCCTCTTATTTATTTACCCAAGGAATGTCCATTTGATTTTTCTATATTAAAGCAAATAGCCAAACAATTTTGCTGGCTGTTCTCTAATACATACATATGTGATTTTTTTCACTAAATTGTCTTCGAATGTCTTGGTAAATAATAAACACATATTGACCAGATTCTGAATCTTATTGAGGGATTTATGAAATATAGCTGTAAATTATTAGAAAATTATAGGAAAATCTATGGCTTATTAAGACCATTCCCTGCCTCTGGATTTTTCTCTGCTCAATCAGTGACACTATATTTGAACTGCACAAGCAATAGCTGTCAATAGCCATAATACTTATTTAGCTTAAAGAAAACATTTCAGTGTTCCTAGATTGGCTCTCCAATCATGTCCAAGAAACTTGTCTTTTATCTGCAGATCTTCCAAAAAATGAGCGAAGTAGTGCTAGGGTCTAGGGTGTAATTCCAAATGTAAGAGTATTACAATGATAGCAAAATAATGATAATAATAATAATAATAATAATAATAATAATAATAATAATAATAAAGATTTGAGAGTCATAGAATTTAGGGAGGTAGATATGTCTTATAGCTTTCCTATCTTTTGATTAAGTTTCAGAAGCTACCTCTCTCAATTAACATTCAGACTTGCCTCTGTGCACTAGTTTGTGATTGGCTGCTATCCAGCCCTAAGACACCCCTAGACATTGACTTCTGTTTCTATCCTGATGTCAGTTTTGCTGCTGACAGTTTTGTTACAATCACAGTAGCACTAGCTGCTAGTTATCACTGCCAGTGTGGGTGAGACGCCTTGAAGTTATTTGCTCAAATGTGAATATCAAAAAGAATAGGAACATTCTGGGAAGTTGGCAGAGTAGGTCAGAAATTTCCAGGCATTCCAGATTCCCTTCCAAATAGAAAATCACCATGAAGTGAATATAAAGCAGCAAAGATAAAGAAGTAAAGCAGTTGTCCTCCTAGGACTTCTGGAGAGGACCATAGAGAAGACTCCAGGGGCTGAGGTTTGGTCTGAGGTATAAATGCCTCTGGACCAACTTCACTAAAGCAACAAACCAGTCAGGCTTGAGGGAAGCAGATTAGGCCTCAAGAAAATTTACCTCAACTTTCAACATCATTCATGGCCTCATGAACTTTTACCTCCAAAACATTCATCTAAGGAACATCTGACAGCTGTGTGAGGGAAGATTAGAGGACCTCCTCCCACTTCTGGAAGTCAGTCCTAGCAGTGTTGACCAGAGGCAATCAGGGGCTATGGCTGTGAGGGAGCAGGAACTTGTATACTCCTGCTGAGTTCAGTACCACAGGGAGCAAGGACATTTTCAGAAGAGTGTGGTTGGAGGACCTAACTATGGTTTAGAAGAGGAGTCCCTAAGGTTGAGCTCCCAGACAGAATTAAGAAAGTAAGTGGGGAGGACCTTAAGCCTCAGGGCAACATTATACACAACTTGGGTTTAAAACTTGATTATAATACTATCAAGCTGCTAAAAATAAAATGAGACAAATTAAAAATAAAAATGAGTAAGTGAAGGAAAAAGAATTCAATCACTGATAGCTACTTGGGTGTAAAAGAAGATCTGGTTTCATATTCAGAGGAAGATAGCAAAGTAAAAAAAAATAAAATAATAACACTCTTACTCTAAAGAATAATGATAAATTGTTACAGAGCCAAAAAGAAATCTTGGAAAAACTTAAAAAGGAATTCAAAAGTCAAATAAGAGAGACCTAGGAAAAATAAGGGGGAAAAGCAGTTCAAGACCATTATGAAAAGGAAGTTATCCAATTGGGAAAAAAAAATTAGAAAAAAAAATAAAACGAGAATTCAAAAAGCAAATAGGAGAGAATAAGACAATATTAGAAAAAAAATAGGAGTAATCCAAGAAAATTATGAAAAGGAAGTTCAATTACAAAAAGAGGTACAAAATCTTAAGGAAGAAAGTAACTCTTAGAAAACTAGAATTGTGAAATTGGAATCAAATGACATTATAAGAAACTAAGAGATAATAAAACTAGAAAAAATTGAAGACTGCCCTGATATTCTAGAACCAGAGGGCAAAATAGAAATAGAAAGGATTCACAAATTTCCTCTTGAAAAAGAACCCAAAAAGAAATCTCCCAAGAATATTATAGCCAAATTCCAGAGTTGCCAGATGAAGGAGAAAATATTACAAGCTCTCAGAAAGAAACAATTTGATTATTGTAGAAACACAATCCATATAATACCAAGATCTATCAGTTTCAACATTAAGAGATAGAAGGGCTTAGAATATAATCTTCCACAGGTTGAAGGAGCTAGGATTAAAACCAAAAATCACATACCCAGCAAAACTGAATATAATGTTTCAGGGGGAAATATGGTCATTCAATGAAACAGAATATTTTCTAGAATTCTTGTTAAAAAAAACCCAGAACTTAACAGAAAATTTGACTTTCAAATGCAAGAATCAAGAGAAGCATGAGAAGATAAACAGGAAAAGAAATCATAAGGAACTTATTAAAGTTGAAGTATTTACATTCCTACATGGAAAAATTATAATTGTAACTCATGAGACTTTTCTCAGTATGAAGATAGTTGAAGGGAATATACATACATATATGTGTATATATATACATACATACATATATGTGTATATATATATACATACATACATATATGTGTATATATATGTATATATATATACATAACATAGTTATGTATGTATAGGAGGGTGTATGTGTATATAAGTACATATAAGAGTGTGTATATATGTGTGTACATGTATACATAGATAGAAGGAACAGGATGGGTTAAATTGAAGGGATGATATCTAAAAAAAATAAAATTAAGAGGTGAGAGGAATATAATGGGAGAAGAAAGGGAGAGAAAGAATAGGGTAAATTATCTCATATAAAAGAGACCAGAGAAAATTGTTACAATGGAGGTGAAGAGCAGGAAGGTGAAAGGCAATGGGTCAACCTCACTCTCATTGAAATTGGCTTAAGGAGGGAATAACATATACACTCAAGTGGGTATCTTACCCTACAGGAAAGTAGGGAGGAAGGGTATAAGAGGGGGGATGACAGAAGGGAAGACAGATTGGGGAAAAGAGTAGTTAGAGACAAATACTTTGGAAAAGGAACAGGGTCATAGTAGAAAGTAGAATAAGTGCCAGTGCAGAATGGGATGGAGGGAAATACAGTTAGTCTCTCACAATATAACTACTATGGAAATGTTTTGTGTAACTACACAGGTACAACCTAAATTGAATTGCTTGTGTTACTAGTGGGGGTGAGTGAGGAGGGAAGAAGGAAAGAATCTTGAAATCAAAGTTCTAAAACCAAATGTTTAAAAAAAATTTTAATGCAACTAAGAAATAAGGTATACAGGAATGGGGGTATAGTAATTCATCCTGCCCTACTAGAAAGTTAGGGGGGAATGGGGAGGATATAGGAAAGAGCAGATTGGGGAAAGGGATATTCAGTAGGCTCAATAACTTAGGGTGGTCATAGTAGAAAGATGGGGAGAAAATTTGCAACTCAAAATCTTGTGGAAGTGAATTTAGTTGAAAACTAAAAATAAATAAATAAAAGATTTAAAGAAAAGAAAACCATACAGATGACAGCTGTAATGAGGTCAGGTGACAAACCTTTCACAGGAGACATGGTGGAGGTCTCTCCTTCATGGGGAAATTTTAACAACTATACTTAGAAGCTATTTTATCTTAGTTAGTGTGAGAGTTCTATGAAGTTCCTTTGTCATTAGAGTTGGCTTCACCACAATGACCTGAGACATTTGGGGTGGATTGTGTCATCCCAAGATTTTCTTCTTCCTTTGGAATCAAAAGGGCAGAGGACAAAGACTAGATGATGTAGCAGATAGAAGCCCAGAATAGTAATGAAGAGATTCGGCCATGCAATCCTAGAATCCTCCATAAACTAATACTATATGCTAAGGTAGTTTGAAAGAAAGATTGGAGCTGAATTATATATGATGAGTTGTTTCTACAAAACAAAATTGGTTAGGAAAAGATTAAAATGAGAAATTATCTCATGAAAATGGAATGAAAGGAAAAACTAACATAGAGGTAATAGATGAGGGTGGAGGGCTTGTGATACTAGAAACTTACTCATTTGGATTGAAGGGGAAACAACTTACAATTCTGAAGGGGTTTAGAAGTCTTCTGAACCTCTAGAGAAGTGTGAAAACTCGGGTATAGGATGGGAGAAGGACGCTTAGAAATGTATATAGATAAGATCAGGAGTATGGACTGAATAGATAAAAGAGGGACTTTTAGAGGGGCAGCTACAATAAGTATTAAGACCATAAGGGGAAAAAGATGAGGTAACTAGGACAAAGTGAAAAAAAAAAGTGACTGAGAAGGATAACAGTGAGTAGAAGTAAGATAGAGGGAAATTCACAAATAGTAAATATAACTTTGAAAGTAAATTAGAACAAATGATAACAAAATTCCTTTGGAAATACAAAAAAGGCAAAAATATCAAAGGAAATGATGAGTAAAAAAAGTGTGAAGGAAGACAGTTTAGTACTACTAAATCTTAAAGTATATTATAATGCAGTAATTATCAAAACTGGTACTGGCTGAGAACTAGAAAGGTAGAGCAATAGAATTGAATAGACATACAATTTACAGAAGTAAATAAGCATAATAATCTGTATTTGGTAATGTGAAGGCAAGATTTTGTGTTAACAATTCATTATATGGTAAAAAATTGTTGAAAAAACTGGAAAAAAGTATGATAGAAACTGGAAAACAATATGACAGAAACTGGGCATAGACCAATATATTAAACCATTTACCAAGATATGATCATAGAGGATACATGACCTAGATCTGAAGAGATTTTAAAAGAACATTAGAAGATTATGAAACATATTGCTTATCAGACATATAGATAGGCAAAGAATTTGTGAATAAGTAAGAGCTAGAGAGCAAAGTTAAATAGAAAATGAATTATTTCAATTACATTAAATTAAAATTATTTTTTTAAACAAATAAAACAATGAAGCCAAGATAAAAAGGAAAGCAGAAAACTGGGGAAAAATTCTATGGATGGTTTATCAGATGAAGTTCTCATACCTAATGTGTGTATGTGTGTGTGTGTGTGTGTGTGTGTGTGTGTGTGTGTGTGTGTGTAAAGAATTTTGTCAAATCCAAAAGAATGAATCATTCCCCAATTGATAAATGGTAAAATAATATGAATAGACAGTTTCTCATTGAAGAAATCAAGATAATTTATAGCTATATATAAAAATGCTCTAAATAATTATTAATTAGAGAAATTCAAATTAAAACAACCTTGGGATATAATTTTACATCCACCAGATTGCGTACAAGGGCAGAAGGGTAAAGTGACAAAGTTGGAGGGGATGTGGAAAAATTGGGACACTAATTCATTGTTGGTGAAATTGTAAATCGATCCAGTTATTTTGGAGAGCAATCTGGAATTATGCTTAAAGATTTATTAAATTGTCTATACCCTTTGTCCCATCAATACCACTACTTGATCTGGTTCATTTCCAAAGAAAATTAGGGGAAAAGGAAAAAGAACCTATTGTAATAATAATGAAATTTGAAGATCCTTTATATTGCTAAGCTGACATGTACTTAGCACCTAGTTTCAAATAAAGCCTCTGTTAAAGAAAGAGAAGGTATGAAACCCTGTTGCTGACTTAACAGGAAGGGACTGAACAAGGAACTCCTGTTGCTGATGTAACAGGAAGGGGATGAACAGGGAGGAGCAATACTGGATACAAGGAAAATCCCCAGCTAGGAAAGTCAGAATGTAATTAATGGGAACTTGTGATGGTGGAGTTTCTTCTGAGGGCAAGGTGACCTGCCAAGGACTTCTGAAGGCCAGCCAAGCTGCTGAGGGCTTCCAAGGGCTGGCTGAAGCTGCTGATGACTTCCAAGGGCTGGCTGAAGCTGCTGAGGATGCTGAGAATTTCCTGAGGGCCAGCTAGAGTTGCCAAAGGAAGCATGACTTGGTGTCAGTACTTTGTCAGTTTGTGACTTGGTTAAGTCTTGACTTCCCAGGAATAGAGATTGTGAAGGATTTAAGATGGACTGGACACTGTGAGCTTCAGTGCAGGACAGGAACAGCACAGAGTTGGAACAAGAAGGTGGGATCCGTCTGCCTTTGAATGCAGGTGACCAGTTTGGTGATTTCAGGTATGAGCTGCGACCATGGAAGGGCATCCCGGGAAGCTAAAAATCTGCCTTGAGTCAAAACAAAAAGACCTCTCTGTGAATAGTGAGGAGTGACTGACCCTGATGTGAGGTTTTGCTTTGGGACTCACTTTGGGAAGAGTTGTGTGATTTGGCAAGATGAGACTCGGGGCAGCCAATGAACCCTCCACCACCCACCCTAGTTTTGAAAACCCTGATGTTGGTGCTTCCCTCTCTGGTAACTAACTAGGTAGGGGTGTGTTGGTCATACAGCTGGAAGCCCTGTCTGCTGAATTGTGTTATTTTCGGTTGAAAAGTAATTGATGGAATTGTAATTTATTTGTGATTGCGTTTTGTGATTGAATTAAGGACTCTGTGTTTGACTAAATTAATGTATTACCCAAGGTTGAAGTACTTTGACTTTTGTATTTTGTGTCCCTTTAGGAGGCAAGCCTCCTTAATGATGAATGATTGCGTTACTAAACGATTGTACCATGTTGAAAACTATTGTGACAACAGCGGTGAAAACTATGTGGCCACTTTAGTGATAAGTTATTGTAAATTCTGTATGCTGTACCTTGATTTTCTGTAAATGTTTTGCTCTGATTTGTTATTGAATAAATAAAATGTTCACTATACTAGTATGTAATTGGAACCTTGAAAGCTGTTCACAGCAGCAGTCCTCTGGTAAGCTGCTCATGTGTGGCTTTACCCCTATATGTTCTAAAATGTTTATAGCAGTAATGTTTTGTTTTTGTTTTTGTTTTTTTGTTTTTTTTGTAACAAAGAACTACAAAATGCAAGGATGTGCATTTCACTAATTAGAGAATGGATGAACAAGTTGTGGTATATGATTGTGATGGAATGGTATTGTGCCATAAGAAATTATGAGCTCAATGATTTTAGAAAAACACGGAAAGAATTGCTTGAAATAAGAAAGAGCAAAATGAGTAGAACCAAGAGAACAGTGTATACAGTAACAGCAATACTGTTTTAAGAACAACTTTGAATGAATAAGTTATTTTGACTCTTGTAAATGCCAAAAATTAACTATAAAGGAACTATGAAAAAAAAAACATTATCTCTGTCTAGAGAAAAAAACTAATAAATAGTATTATGTATAGAATGGCATATATATGTATGTATGCACATGTGTGTTGCATTATATATAATATGAATATGTGTTTATACACATATATACATACATAAATACATACATACATACACTATGTGCATCTAATGGTAGCCATCTCTAAAGCAGGCATTGGGGGAGGGAAGAGAAAAGAAATGTACATGACATGTATGTTTAAAATGAATAATAGAAAGTTGTACGTAGTAGATTGCCATTTTTTACTATGTTATGTAAATGCTTTTTTATTATATAAATTAAAAATATTTTTCAAAAAGCAATAGGAGCAAAGGTAGATGTTTTTACACAGAAAACTAAATCTTTCTACATATACTTGTGTAATGGTAAGGGGACTTGAAGATCTTCTCTGCCCCTTAATAAGCCTAGGGAATTTGAAAATCTTCCCTGCCCCTTAATGAGCCTCACATGGAGCCCAACAAGAGAAGCTTGCTTTTTTTTTTCCAGAAAGGCCCACTTTTTGTTACTTTGTAATTAGGCAGTGGGTTATGAAGGTCGTGATGCTCTCTGACCCTGGAGAGGGGTATATATACTCCCTGAGGTAAGGTTTTGCTTTGGGGCTCACTTATGGGAAGAGTTGTGTGATTTGGCCAAAAGAGACTGCATAGCCTTTGAGCCCCCTGGCTTTGAAAACCCCAGTGTTGGTGTTTTTCTCACTGGTAACTAACACTGTATGTATGTAACAGTCAGACAGCTAGAAGCCCTGTCTGTTGGTGTGTTGAATTGTGTTATTTTTTTCTGTCTATTTTTTTTCTGCCTGTTATTTCTGGTTATATTTTCTGAAATTCATAGTGCTGCCTTTTCCCCTGAACTAAGTGAATGATATCTATGTTTGATTAAAGTAATATTGTGAAACCTTTTTTAGTTGCTTTTCTTTAGAAAAGGACCTGTGCTAGCAGCCATCCTGGGTATGTTAGGGTACTTGCTGTTATACCTTGTGCTTTCATATAGTTTCCTTACATAAGTTTTTGTTGAACCATTTAAAAGTGCCAAGGGCTTTGGTGACTATTTGGGGGGATGTCTTCAGTAGATGTGGCTATAGCACCCTCAGGAGCGGTTGTCAATCTGCATCTCCATAGGAGTCTTATTCCAGGATGATGACTGAAAAGAATGGATTTGAATGATTGCTATTCCAAAAGCTCTTGGATTCAGGGTTCTGTGTTATCTGAGGGGAGGTAGTGGTGGTTGTCTCAGTGATTCCTATTTCCTGGCATGTGTTGTCTTCTGTCTCCCCAGTAGGGTGCTCCACTATATCATTTATGCTGCTCTGACTGGACTGGGAGTAGCAACTGTTTAAAAGTTTAGTTTTGTGCAGCAAACTAAATGTTTCTGCATCACCCTCTCCTCTCACATAGCTTCCTCTTGCTTTGAACACACATTTGCTATAGTCCTGATTATTCCCTGGTGAGAGGATGGAAGCTTGCCAATCAGCAATAACACTTTACTAACCTTGCTGTTCTCTAAATTGCCATCATCTTGGGCCCAAAGGTAAAAATAATAATTTCAGAGACAGAAGTGAGTGTAACAAATACCCCTAGTTGCACATTTACAGAAATCAGGAGAAATGATAGGCAAATGAGAATAAATAGGGGGTGAAATGTCACTTTTTTTCTGTGTCAGGGACACATGTTAGACTAGGTTAAAAACCAATGAGAGATTATAGAAATAATGCATTTTTTGTTTCTTTTTTTTTTGTTTTATTGTTATTTTAAACTATGGTTATCTCTAACTCACTAACTAGTACAAAAAGAAGATAAAGAAGGGGCAGAAGTGGCAGGGCCACTATTCAAGGTCCATGCTATAATACTAAAAGACAGTAGAGAGAAGTCAGAAGAACCTAAATCTTGTGTTGCTTTTATAATCTTTCCTAAGGAGAATAATCATGCCTCACACAGGACTATGTCCTTTGCTTTTTTTTTTCTTTCTGTGACAAATACTAACTCTTTATGTAAAGTGACAGATCTATATTCCAAATGTTCAGGGGAAAAAAAAGGCTATGTAGGGCCCACTGGCCTGATATAAATCAGGCAAAGTCAGTGATAAAAGGACTGTAAACTTTTGAAAATTTAATGACAACAGAAAGGGCAAAAATTTTGAACAGGATGAAAAGGAGATGAAAATTTTGTGGCAGCATTTGCTCTATCCTCTTTAGGGAATTACCAGTAAGACCAATCAATTAAAAAACATAGAGTTCCCTCAGTACCAGGAGATGATCCCCCTTTATTGGGAATTGTTGCTTTTGTCCCATAGGTGATTCTTCTGCTTGACCCATAGAACTTTGATTTTGCTTCAGAGTAAATATTGCTTGTATTACACAGAAATGTCTTCTGAAGGATGGAGACAGCATATATATTTTACCGGGTGCTGGATTAAGAGTCAGAGGACCTCGGTTTGAAACCTGACTGCAACTTACTACCAGTGATATAGTGGAAGGTCAATGGGCTTCTCTGGTCCCACACCTTCCACATCTGCAAAATGATAGAGTTCATCTAGTTGGCTTCTGAGGACTCCTCCAACTCTGCATCTTTCACTTCCTTAAGGGCAAGGACTCTAATGTTGTTTTCCTATCTCCAGCACCTAGAACAATACCTGGCCCATAGCAGGCACATTTGAGTGCTTGCTGACTGTCTCATCCTATGATTCCATAGTTATATTTTATCAGTCCTTCTACCTCTAAATTACTGACCAAACATTGTACAAGATTTCTCCTTCATAAGTCAATCCAACTAGCAACTGGGGGTCACAATGGATGGTGTTATGGACTTGGAATCAAAATGCACCTCAAATGTTTCTTTAGCTGTATGACTCTGGGTAACCACTTACCTTCTCTTGGCTGCAGTTTCCTTATCTATAAAATGGGAATATTATTAACAGCTACTTTATAGGATTGCTGGGAAAATAAAATAAAATAATAATATAACTCACTTTGCAAACCTTAAATCCCTATATAACTGCTAGCTATTATTACTATTTTTAAAAATGCAGTATTACATATATGGGGCATCCTAAAAGGTACAAAGACAAAAGAGGAAAAAAAATCCTTTCTCTTACAAAACTTACATTCTAAGTTAGAGGATGTAATAAAATTTGTAAATAGATAAGTATCTTCAGGATATTTTGAGGAGTAACAGACTACTATCAACTAGAGGAAGAGGAAGAGGAAAGACATTAGTCAGTAAATTAATATTTATTAAGCTTTCATTGTGTGGTAGAACTGAACTGGGCTAAGTACTAAGTATATGAAGAATGGATAGGAAGGTAAAAAAAATAGTCCTTGTCATAAGCTGAGATTTGAAGAAATATAGAAATTTTAAAAGGTGTAGGTATGGAAGGAGTATATTCTAAGCAAGGGGGGAAGCCTAGATAAAGCTGGGAGGTTGAACTCCAAATTCAGGAAATAGCAAATAGGTCAATTACTCTGGAACCTGGATTGTGTGACAAGAAGTAATATGAAATAAACATGGTATTGTAATCTTGACTTACTTAAAGGCCTAGAGAGAAGTTTGTATTATATTCTATGTTTGATAGGGAGCCACTGATGTTTCTTCAGGAAGGCAGTATCATGGTGAAATTTTTGCTTTAGGAAGATAATTTTGGCACTTGTGTTGAGGATTGATGTAGTAGGCATAAGAATATAAGCTGGGAATCATTTGGGGAGGGGAGCAATCTCTCCTCTCAAGTTTTTACATTTCTCATGTTCATTATAATTTTTATATTGCAATTGGATGAAACACGTCAATTATATTTTACCCTTAATTTCTGATGGTCTGCATTCTTGTTAATATAAGCTTTGTTAATTTCTATTAAATACATGCATTTTATATCTAGCACCTTAAATCCCATGAGCACATAGACATTAAATAGAGAGCTGCCATCCTTAGAGTCAAGACAATCTGGGTTCAATTCCTTCATCTGACACATGATGACATTGTGGTTGCAGGCAAGTCATTTAATTTCTCAATTCACTTCATGTCTAAGATTATAAACTGAAGATCTGAATCCAACCTGTATTTACTGTGCAACTTTCCTTACCTAATATTCTCTATTATTCTCTATATTTATGAAATCACAGGTCCAATAAAGGAAGTATTAATTACAATGTCTTTTCAACTGAGTAATAGTGAATTAGCACACCTGTGCATATGTACAATCTCTCTTACACACACACACACACACACACACACACACACACACACACACACACACACCCCATCTGTGAAGCTAATGACTCTGGTTCCTTCATCACATTAGTTTTTAATCCAATGAAGTAAGCACTGAGATCCACTCTGGCTCCCTTATTCTTCCTTCATACTCCATTGAAATTTAGCTTACTTTTTTTTCCCTCATTAATATTGTGGATTCTACTACCACTATCAATGTGTTCATTGTGAAAGCAATTTGGACCCACTGCTTAGATAATGTTTTATAGAAAAGTGCAGCAAACTACATTGTCTTCCCAGTTTCAAATTACTGTTTCAAATGAATGAAACATTTATTTAGTGCTTACCATAAACAAAGTGCTGCGCTGAATGAAGATATAATTATAAAACTAAGATAGTCCATGCTCTTAAGGAACTCATATTCTAATGGAGGAAGGAAAAACGTGGAAGATTTCAGCTGCAAATCAAATTGAAAGGTCTTATGACTTTAGGGTACAGCAGCAAAACAGATGCCTCTCTTTAAATGACATTTCCATAGATAAAATCATATCAGCTTCTGATGCTGAACCATTTGACAGTTTCAACTCACTTCAAATTTGTATAGCATACAAATGCATTTATATATATATATATATATATATATATATATATATATATATATATATATATATACACACACACATAGACACATAATCCACAGATAGTGTAAAGAAAAAGAAGGTCATAATTGAAGAATAGAAGAAGCCACTAAATCACGTTTAGGTAGCTACATAATGCTTTCAAAGACCCACAAGATCCTCCTTTAAATGAAACACACGTTTTCAATACTGTAATTTTTCCAGTGATAATATATAGGATTAATTATTCATGCATGGTGACAGCTTATGTGTCACATATAAGATTTAACATTTTAGGTCATCCAAAGGGCAATGTATAGATACTCTGTGAGTATGTGTAAGCTGAAATTCATTTCAAGTGAATAATTGTACAGAAGTGTTTTATGGACAACATCAGAGAGTTGTAAGACTAGAAAAGAAGGTGTTAGTTATATAACAAACCAAGCCATAACCAATATACAGACAGCATGTTCCAGTGATTGCTATACAATTTCAATAGCCAATCAGTCAATTAAGAATGCTATATAATCACCCAGAAAGATGCTAAATGAAAGTTATTTCAAGAAGATATAAAATTGTTGCAATTAATGTATTTTAATAGAACTTTTTCCCCCATTGAATTTACAAACAGATCAAAATATAGACCTTTTTCTCCTGAAAATGCACATGTTTTATTTTAACAAGCTTCAGGTTGAGATGTAACTTTCTTTTTTTTTTTTTTGCTTTTCTTTTTTTTTGAGGGCAATTGGGGTTAAGTAACTTGCCCAAGGTCACACGGCTAGTTTTTTTTTTTTTTGTTTGTGTGTGTGTGTGTGTGTGTGTGTGTGTGTGTGTGTGCATTAAGTGTCTGAGGTCGGATCCGAACTCAGGTCCTTCTGACTCCAGGGCCGACGCTCTACTCACTGCGCCACCTAGCCGCCCCCCAGAGATGTAACTTTCAAAGGCATAGAAAAGTTTCACAAAAAAGAAACCTATCCAAGGAGTCACTTGCAAGGTGTGGAATAACAAGTTACTTAAAGTGTGAAAGAATTTCCTCAGGCAAAATATCTCAGCATTGTAGGTATTTATTTTCCTTTGCTTTTTGGAGGGCAATTGGGGTTTAGTGACTTGCCCAAGGTCACATGGCAAGATTTGTTGTGTGTGTGTGTTAACTGTCTGAGGCTGGATTTGAACTCAGGTCCTCCTGACTCCAGGGCCAGTGCTCTATTCACTTCGCCACTTAGCTGCCCCTCAGTGTAGGTAATTTTAAAAGCATCACACATAACATGAACATTTTTCACTGTCTTCATTTTCTTATAATGATATGAAAGCACCAAGGGACTCTTTCTGAAGAACAGAGTCATTGTGCATAAGACTTAGTCTCAGTCTCTCTCTCTCTCTCTCTCTCTGTCTCTCTCTCTCTCACACACACACACAGAGACACACACACCAACCTCCCCCCCCGCCACATGCTCATGCATATAATCATATAGTTTTTTTTTTTTATTTTGTTTACTTTTAACCTAGTGCTGACAAAAGACCCACTGGTATATTACTTTTGCAATCGAATTACAAACACACTCTTACATGAACAGGATTTGATCTTCATAATGAGTATTTCAGAAGCATTGTCACTGATAAATCAGCCCCATTTATCATAATAGAGATAAATTAATATGACAAGTTATTAATACAGTGATAACAAAATTTAAAAATATCTTTCCTAATTTTCATAAACTTAGGGGGTATTAGTAGCTGGAAGGACCATTAGAGGTCATTGACTCAAATCTCTCTCTCTCTCTCTCTCTCTCTCTTTCACGATGTGAGGAATTGAAAATTAAATAAGGCATTGAAATGTATATTTAAAAAAATAAAAACTCTGAAATATATAATACGATATTTTTTAGGAAATAATAAATCTACTTTTGGAGAGCAAAAGAAAATCCTCCCATGTATAATAATGAAATAAATAAAAGTTCCAAGTGGAAGCATTGTCAGGTGCAATTCTACTCAACAAAGATTAGTGCAATACGGGCGGCTAGGTGGCGCAGTGAATAGAGCACTGGCCCTGGAGTCAGGAGCACCTAAGTTCAAATATGACCTCAGACACTTAACACAGAAACTAGCTGTGTGACCATGGGGAAGTCACTTAAGCCCAATTGCCCTCCAAAAAGCAAAGGAAAAAAATTTAAAATATAAGATTTGTGAAATGCCTCATGTGCCAGGTTGAATGCTGGACAACGCATAGGCATGATAAAAAATAAAACTATTCATACTTTCTAGGAGCTTCTACTCTGTTGATGGTCTACAGCATGTACACATTAAAGTAGATCAAGAGAATTCAAGGAGAAATAAAGTATTGATAGGAGAGGACATCAAAAAAATTTTTATGAGGTAGCAACTATGTAGAAGTCAAGTTATTAAGTGCTGTGCTGAACACTGTACATACAAAAAAAGGTCAAACACCACCCTACCCTCCACACAAAGAAATTTATTTCCTGACCACAAGGAGCTCACCCTCTAATGGGTGGAGACAAACAACCATGGGTGTACAAGTTGTATACAGAGTAAATTGAAGGTTTTATGAGAAGGAAGGCACTATACATGACAGGGACAGAGAGAGAGAGCTCTTTTGCCCATCACTGGATTGTAATTGAGTCTTGGAAGATTGTGATGAGGTCGAGTGCTTATCAGGTCTGAGAAACAGTATGTCCCAATGCAGGGAGATGGGATCATAAAGAGATTGCTAGAAGGGACAAAAAAGGATATCATGCCCAATCCCTTTGTTTTAAGGACCAAACTCAGGTTTTAAGAGGTTAAAAAACTTTCTTGGGGTGGCTAGGTGGCACAGCAAATAGAGCACCAGCCCTGGAGTCAGGAGGACCTGAGTTCAAATCCGGATTCAGACACTTGACATACTTGCTAGCCCTGTGACTTTGGGCAAGTGAAGAAGAAGAAGAAGAAGAAGAAGAAGAAGAAGAAGAAGAAGAAGAAGAAGAAGAAGAAGAAGAAGAAGGAGAAGGAGAAGAAGGAGAAGAAGAATCTTTCTCCTGGTCACAGAGGAATTCATAGACAATTTGGCAAAGTGCAAGTAGGGCTTGGAAATAGTGTACATGCTGGACAATAATATACACTATGGCTAGAGAAATAGGCTGGAACTGACTTGGGTAGCATTATATGGACATAGACATAGACATAGATGTACACATACATATACACATAGATGCCTGTGTCTATATACCTATAGATAGATATTTCATATTAAGTCTCTATTTTATCCTAGAGATAATAAAGAACTATTGGAAATTTATCTAAACTACTGGAGTAAGAATATAAGAGTCAGAAGTATATAAGATGTGGTGATAAAAATGTTGACACTTAGAAACTGACTAAAATTTGGAGGAATGGGAAGGAGAGAGTCCTGAAATCTCTTAGGTTGCAAACCTAAATGTCTAGATATTTGTTGAAGTATTTTGAACACACACACATGCTTATAGATACATAATTCTTAAGCAAAAAAACAGAGTGAAATATACCATCAAGGAATTACATAACAGGAAGAAAAGATGGGCAGGGTCAAAGGGTCCAAAATAAACAGCTATAGTATTCCACTGATACTATCATGATTTCTGAAGAAAGGCAAGAAAGTTCTTTTATATGACAATAAATGTTGGAAGAATTCTTAAATTTAAAAAAAGAAAAGCAAGAAAGAGAAGACCTTTAGTCATGCAATTATCCAACCTACAAACATTTATTGACCCCTTATTGTGGGCCATGTATCTTGTAAATAATTAGGAATAACGAGAGAGAGAGAGAGAGAGAGAGAGAGAGAGAGAGAGAGAGAGAGAGAGAGAAGGAAAGTAGAAAGAAAAGGAAAAAAATAGTTATCCCCTTCAAGATGCTTACATTCTAATGGGAAAGACAGCAAGTCAACAACTATGAAATACACATACAAGATATATACAGAGTAAAAGAGAGATAATCTCATACTGAAAGCACTGGAAGTAGAGTGAAGATGGAAAGTCAATGGAAAAGACTTCCTGCAGAAGATGAGATTTAAATTAAGTCTTAAAGATAGGTAGGGAATTAAGGAAGGGGAGAATTCCAAATGGGGGATAGTCACAGAAAGGACAAGTGGGAGACAGAGTGCCATGTGCAAGGATCAGTAAGGTCACACTTGATTGTAGAGCTCATTGTGCTATACAAATATTATCTCATTTGATCCTCACAATACTAGGAGGTAGTTAGTAATCTTATATCAATTTTATAGGTGAGGAAACTGAAACAGAGATTAAATGGCATGCTTGGGGTCACACAGCTAGTAGGTATCAGAGTCACATTTGAATTCAGGTCTTCACTCCAAGCATACCACTCTATGCATTGTGTGAACTAGTTGCCTCTAGAGCCAAGTAAAGTGTAACAGAATTAGAAGAGGGGGAAGGGTCAAAGTTAAGAAGGATTTTACAAACCAAATAGGATTCCGTATTTCTTCCTGGAGATAATAAGAAGCTGTTTGAGTTTTTTGAGGGGTGAGGTGGGCTGTGGACAGTTTTACACTTTAGGAAGATAACTTCAGCAACTGAGTCAGGAAGTCCAACCAGCAGGTTATTATAACACTGACGGTATACAGATAAGAAGGAAGACATGAGGGTCATGGCAGTACTACACAGATATGGCAGCCACAGGAGAGGGAAAACTTTCCAATGGAGAAAAGCATATGGTAGTTCTCCTCACTCTACTAGATCCAGGGGTAGAATAGTGGTTAGAATATGCAACAAGAGGCACTGCCAGATCCAATGTTCCAAACCTCTCAGGGCTTAAACATGTAGAATTTTAGAGAAAGATCTGATGCACGAGTACAGTGCATGAGGCAAGGGAATACCAGAGTCTGGATCATTGAAAGCAATATATAATAAGAGAGAGACAGAGATCCCAAAATTTGACTCTAAATGCCACGGTAAGAAGATAACTGGGGAGGATGAAAATTGCCTGGTCTCTGTTACAGTTGAACCTTAGAATACATGGGCCTAAAGTAATATCTATATAACTGTTTTTCACTTCCTCACATCATGGTCCAGGTACAAGGACTATGGTCTGTTCTCCAAATTCCATCTTTTATTTTCCAACTCTCCCAATTATCTATATGATATTCTAATAGTCATATTATTTAATTTCTACTTCCATTGAATGTCACCTACATAGTCTTTATTAGTTGTACTTCCACAGATATATATATATATATTTCTCTAATAAGAATTTATTCCATTCCCCACCAATAAAAATTTTGCTAATCCTGTTTCTTTTGGGAAAAAAAAAAACTTTCCAATAATTTTCTAGTCATGAGTCTATCCCAGAAAGATATTTGTTATGTGTATGACATCTTATTTGCTTCCTTACAGGAGAAAATCCAGGATCTAGTTTATCTTCTGCATGTATATTTGTGTGTACATGCATGTAAGTATGTGTGTCTATACATGCACATATACACACACATATCCATAAACACATATACACATGCATACATATCCATTTGATCATTTATTTACAGATATTTATTCTTAGATTTTGTCTTCTTTGAACTCCTTCTTATCAATAATTCTGTCCTTGGTGCATTATATTTAATTTATATGGTATCATTATTTGTGAATATTCATATGAAATTGCATGCCTCTCCTTTCAGCATAAAATTTTTGTACAATGCACTGAATGCTTTGCTTAGAGTCAGGAAGGTCCAAGTTAAATTCTAGCCTTAGACACTTACTGTGTGACCCTGGTCTACCTCAGTTTCCTCATTTGAAAAAGGGTATAATAATAGTAACAACATCCTAAGATTAATGTGATCAAATAAGATAATATTTATAAAACAGTTTGCATACCATAAAGAGCTATATAAATGCCAAGACAAGCACAAACACAAGCAGCTTTGGTTAATTGCATGCCATCATTATCTAGGCTCCTTCTTGTTACTCATGTTTTTTTAATTATGTTCTAGAATTCCAAATCTTCTTCCCATATATTCCCTTCTTAATCTGCTACTCACTTCCCAAATTTGCCTTTCTCTTTGGAAGTCTTTATTTTGCATGCAAAGCAGTAATGGGAATATCGTATGTCACTATTTTTGTTTGTTTGTTTCTTAGCAAACATATAGCTTTATTTTGTACTGCTTTCTAGATTTTTTTTTTCCTGGTAGAGTTGGAGTCACCCAAATCAGGTAGCAGTCATCCAATCTTACAAGTCTTCAGAGATGTTTTATTATATCTTTGAAACTTACTCCATGATGATGGTAGATGTCTCTCATAATTCCTTGGAGACAAAGCTACCACTTCCTCTTTTAGAATTTCTAGCCCCCTGCTCTTTTGGAAGAAATTAATATTTGCATATTAATTCCAGTGCCTTAATGCTCAGTAGTCCCTTTTTTGTAATGGGTGATATATTTTTTTCATACTCCAGGATTCTAGAAAATTAAGTAAAAACATTTTAACCACCTTTATCTTTCCTCTCAGAGACTGTTTGCACTTAAACACGTATGTGTGATGTGACCAAGGCAAAAATGCAAAAATGCATTGTAGCTATATTTTATGTCAGCTGAGGCAAAATTAACACTGTTCTTAATATTTTCTATAAAGTAAGACGTCTGCTTTTGTTTGTCTTGATAGAAACTCAAGTGAGGACATGCTATGGCAAATAACTTTAAGTCCAGAGCTATTAATTCTTGCTTTATTAGAAACTCATTTGCATTTCCATAAGCAAACGGAATTTATTTTCCTTTCTTGAACTGACTTCTTAACTTGTTTTACCAATTTGCCTTACTTGACTTACTTTGCTTAAATGGCTTCTTATTCTTTTCCATGGATTTCACTTCTCCAGCTCTAACCTTCTACTATCATTCTTTCTTATCTTCTTTTCCTCATACACCCCATAACATCCCCCTTCAAATTCGAACTCAGACCTTCACAATTCCAAAACCTTCCAAATCACCCTCACATTTTTTTCTACTTGTTCTCATGTTCTTTCTCCTTTTTTTCCCTTCCCCAACACAATGTAAAATATATAATTCAAAAACCCTGGCAATGTTAATGTCATATAGAAAAAGCTACTCTAGAAATTGGAAGGGAAATTCTAAGCTTATTCCTTCCATTTTGGTAAGTCACCTAATTTGTTCAGATCTCAGCTTTCGTGTTTGTATGTATGTATGTATATCTATGTACATATACATATATGCATGCATATATGTGGGTATATATGTGCGATTATATGTGTGTGTTTTTATATACATACATACATACATCTTCCATATTCAACTCACAAGGATATTTTACATATCAAATGAGATCATGGAATTCATCTTACTTTGGAAATTAAAATACAGTATGCAAATATAGGAAAATATATAACCAGAAGACTATCCTATGTCCTAATAAATATAATAAATGAATTGGCAATGCAAATACAAGAGTGAGCAGTCATGATCTTGCTATACGATCCCAATGAGTGATATTTCTAAAAGAGATAACAAAATTAAAATTTGAGTATTTTAAATACCTTTATATACATTTGAATCAATACACTGTTATTTGAACTGAGTGTTTAAACTGAGGTACATGAAGTAATTAATTCAAGTTAGATATAATATATTCTCATGAGTAGTTGCCTCTCAACAAAAATTTGAACTGTTCTCAGTCATTAAAGCATTAAAAAGATTAGATCTTGACATTAAAACTAAACCAGAAGATGTGATTTTAGTAAAGTTAGTTCTATAATAGGATTTCCCACAAAGTATATTTTTTATAGTCGTTGGGGTAAGAATAAGTTATTTGAGGACATATGTATAGGGACATGTTTTGCCTATTACCATATTTTGAATGGTTTGGTTTTAATTATTCTCAAATTATTTTTTCAAGTTTGTTATTCTGTTTGACAAGTAAAAAAGAAAGATTGTATCCACTGACAGTGTTTCATTAGTCAACTATAGCCCTTTTAGATACAGCACTGAAGTATTATTTTTCAAAGCTTGCAAGTGTGTGTATACACAAATACATATTCATTTAATGAAATATGTAATTGTAGAATCTCATTGTTTGCAGGGATCTCTGAGATCATATAATATACCCTTACTTGAAACACAAATCCCTTAACAGCAATGTTGTTTTTGGTGTGACTTTGAGTAAATAAGTTATTCTGAATATTATAAATACCTAAAATAACTATAAAAGACATATGAAGAAAGATATTATCTGAGTGTAGAGGAAAAACTGTTAAATAGAAATATGTGTAGGATAATTTTACCACCACCTCTCTCTCTCTCTCTCTCTCTCTCTCTCTCTCTCTCTCTCTCTCTCTCTCTCTCTCTTTCTCTCTCTCTCTCTCTGTCTCTCTCACTACCTATTTGGGTCTCATAGTAGCCATCTCTGGTGAAGGCAGGGAAGAACAAGCAAGAAACTGACATGACAATTTTGTTGTGTATTTTAAAGGAATAGCAAGATAGCAAATTTTGCCTGGTAGGTTTGCAATTTCATGTGAAATCATCTTTTTTTTCCTTGTACTATGTTAAAAAATGTTTATTTAATTCCAAAAATAAAATAAAAACATGAATCTCCCTATAGCACAAACAAATAGTCATTCAAATTCAATTTTAAGGACTCTGGAGTCAATGAACACATTCAAAATTGTAATAGGCAATGCAATTTTTGAACAGCTTCAGTATTTAGGAAGTGCTTTCTTATGGTGTACCAAAATTCCCTTTCCTACATTAGACTGCTATAAACTCCTTAAAAGCACAGTTTGCATCATGTCTACTTGTAGCATCAAGCATGCTGGCATATCCAGGATGGCTGTTAGCACAGGTTCTTAGATCTGCTTGTTTAAAGGAAAGCAACTCAAAATGGGTTAACAATCTTACTTTAATCAAACATACATCATTTACCTAGTTCAGGGGGAAAAGTCAACACCCTGAACTTCAGAGAATACAATCAAAAGTTACAAGCAGACAGAGAAACATATCAAGCAGACAGGGCTTCCAGCTGTCTGACCATTAAATCCATACCTAGTTAAGTATCAGAGAGGGAAGCACCAATATCTGGGTTTTCAAAGCCAGGGACCTCAGTGGCTACCCAGAATCTCATCTGGTCAAACCACACAACTCTTCCCATAAGTGAGCCCTAAAGCAAAACCTGACTTCAGGGTATATATTGCCTTCTCCTGGCTCAGAGAATATAACAACCCTCTTGACTCACTGACTAATCACAAAGTAACAAGATGTGGGCATTCCTGAAAAATAAGCCTCCCTCCACAATCTCCATGTGACCACATTCAGCATATTAAGGGGCAGAGTATATTTTCAAATCAAGGAATGTTCTCTGAATCACTTAAGCCTATCAAAGGTCCCAAGGGGCAGGGAAGATATTCAGATTCCCATTTTCATAACACTACTACTTTAAAAAAATAAATTGCCATGCTGCTTTTGATATATATTATATCTATATCTGTATCAAAATATATATGCATATCAATATCCATAATAAAATTTGGATATTAAAAGAATTGTTCTGACATATGGTCATCAATAGGAATCAGACTGATTTCATTTCTCCATGAAATACCTTTTAATATTTAAGAAATATTTATATTCCCCATAAGTCATCTCTTCTACCAGAAAGCATCCTCAGTTCCTTTAAGATTTTCTTATATGAGGGGCAGAGCCAAGATGGAGTAAAAGCAGGAACTTGCTTGTGGTTGTTACCCAATAGTCTCTAAAATTACTCTAAATAAATTTTAAAAGTACAGAATCCACAAAATGACAGAGTGAAACATCTGTCACTGTAGAGTCTATCACACTGGACTGGGAGCAGAGCATAGTTCTGTGTGGGTCATGCTAGGCACAGACTGGTGGCACAGACCACACTGGAGCAGACCTCCAAGGACTGAACCACTGGCAGCTGTGGTGGTTTCCAGACTTTTCAACCCACAATTGGCAAAGACAAAGTTAAAGGTCAGTGGGGAAACTCTGTAGGGCATGGGTGAAAGAAGAGTGCTGTCTTTCCCTTGTCCCTTGGGCTCAGGAGATGGTGGGGGCAGCCATGGTAGAAGCAGCAGCAGTGGCTGCTTCTGGAGCTCCAGGCCCCCAGATGGTGGGGGGCACCAAGAAGCTGATCATAGGACAATTGCAGGAATCTCTTTGTTGACCCTGTGGCAGGATTCTCTTGCTTTGCCCTGCTTGAATCTAGGTCTCAGCCTTACATGACAGTCCTGGGGTGAGGAGGAGCACTGGCATGACAGAGATTACGGCAGCTGTGGAGAAGGAGTCCTCCTCACAGGTCTGAGGCAGGTGCCTGGAAATAGCTCTGACAATGGAAATTTGGGACACAACGCTCTCCACTCTGGAAGCACAGCTCTACCATGGCAAAGAACTCAAAGTCAAGTAATTGAATGGGAAAATAATGAAACAGAGGAAAATATATGAGACTATAGAATCCTTCTTTGGTAACAGAGGAAGACAACAAAGGAGAGCACAAAGAGAGAGAACTGCGGAGAGCACAAAGGCCATATACCCAGAGAACTGTGGAGAGCAGAAAGGCCATATACCCCTAAGCCACAACAAGGTTATGATATCACAGCATTCAATACCCAAGAAGAGTTCTTCTCTTCATCTTGACCCAAGGCAAGTTCTCAGCAATCTCTGTTCTAGGAAAGGCAAAGCTTAACAAAGCCACAATATACATTGCCAGCATCTTCTGCAACAACAGCAGATGAATCTGGCAAAGTAACATCAAAACAGACATTAAATACCAGCACCACAGTCATGTCTCCTCAGTTCTCAGCAGCTCCAGGTGGCTGTTCTCAAAAGTGATGGGCAGCTCCAACTGGCCCTCAGAAATCTGGGTGGCTTTGGCTTGCAGTTCTCTCTCTAAGCAACTCTGGCCCTGGATAATTCTCTTTCTCTCTTTCTCTCTCTCTCTCTCTCTCTCTCTCTCTCTCTCTCTCTCTCTCTCTCTCTCTGTCTCTGTCTCTCTCTCTGTCTCTCTCTGTCTCTCTCTGTCTCTCTCTGTCTCTCTCTGTCTCTCTCTGTCTCTCTCTCTCTCTCTCTCTCTCTCTCTCTCTCTCTCTCTCTCTCTCTCTGTCTCTCTCTGTCTCTCTCTCTCCACAATGCTGTTCCAAAAATTTCTTCTGGCCTCTCTCTTCTTGGGCTTCTCTATCCATAGCACCATCTCCTCCCAGTTCATCCCCCTCTCTTCACATCAACAAGTCCATCCCACAAGTGAGATTCAAAAGCTCTGGGTTCTAACACAACCCCAAAACCAAGCCAATACAAGGGAATCTTTAAATTCCTTTTACCATTACAAATAATGAAAAAAATAGAAAGCAATGTGAAATATTTCATTGGAAAAACCATTGACCTGGAAAATAGGAGAGATAATCTAAAAATTATTGGACTACCTGAAAACCATAATCAAGAAACAAGACTGGACATCATCTTTCAAAATAAATTATCAAGAAAAATTGCCCTGGTATTCTAGGGGGGTAAAACAAAAATTGAAAGAACCCACTGATTGCCAATTGAAAAAGATACCCAAAAGACAACTCCTTGGAATATTATAGCCAAATTCCAGATTTCCCTAGTCAAGGAGAAAATATTATAAGCAGTCAGGAAGAAACAGTTTGAGGATTATGGAAACACAATCAGAATAACCCAAGATCTAGGAGCTTTTCTATTAAGAGATCAAAGGGCTTGGAGTATGGTATTTCAGAGGTCAAAGGAGTTAGAATTAAAAGCAAGAATCACTTACCCAGTAAAATTGAGTATAATACTTCAAGGGAATATATAGACATTCAAGAAAATAGAGAACTTTCAAGCATCCTTGATGAAAAGAGCAGAACTGAACAGAAAACTTGACTTTCAAATACAAGAAACAAGAGAAGCATGAAAAGGTAAACAGAAAAGAGAACTCATAAGGAACACATTAAAGTTGAACTGTTAATATTCCTACATGGAAAAATGATATTTGTAACTCATGAGTCTTTTCTCAGTAGTAAGATAGTTGGAGGGAATATGTGTGTGTATATACATACATATATGTATTTATATATATATATATATATATGTGTGTGTATTCATATATATCTACAGGTGCGTGTATCTGTGTGTATGTGTATATACATACACATAAAGAGCACAGGGTGAGTTGAACATGAAGGGATGGTATCTAAAAACCAAAACTAAGAGGTGGGAGGAATATTTTTGGTGAAGGAGAAAGGGCAATAGGAGAATAGGGTAAATTATCTCTCCTAAAGGGGGCAAGAGAAAGCTGTGGAGCAGAAGAGCAGGAATGGGAAAGAGAATGAGCCAATCTTACTCTTATTGGATTTGGATTAAGGAAGGAATATCATACACACATAATAGAATATCTTACCCTAAAGGAAAGTAGAGGGGAAGGGTATAAAAGGAGTGGATGATAGACATGGGAGCAGATTCAGGAAGGGGGCAGTCAGAAGCAAACACTGTTGAAAAGGGACAGGGTCAAAGAAGAAAATAGAATATATGGGGGGGTGGGATAGGATGGAGGAAAATATAGTTAGTCTTTCACAATATGGCTACTATGGAAAGGCGTTTCATAACTATACATGTACAACCTATATTGAATTGCTTGTCTTCTTAATAGGGGTGTTTAAGGAGGGAAGAAGGCGACTCCCGTGTTCTTAGCGCCCACCTCTCCAACCATAGCACAGATTCTTCTTTTATAGGACTTACCGTGAGATTACAAAATTATAATTCAGATGTGTAATGCCCAATATGTGTAGGTCCTTCATGTAGATACTCAATATATTTATGGGGGAATACTAGAGCACAAAAGGCAGCACAGTCACCCTGTTGCCTCTAACTTGCAGTACAACTGCTGTGGGTGAAGGTTGTGAAGGACTTTAAAACTAGAGATACAAACAAACACATAGATATACACCCAAATACACATACATCCATAGATCTGTATCTATCTTTCTATCTCTTTCTCTCTGCCTCTCTCTCTCTCTCTTTATATATATATATATATATATATATATATATATATATATATATATATATATATCTCAGAGGCAATAACCTCTCAACCCGTAGAGTTCATTGAATAGGAGAGATAAAGGATCATATCTGTTTTTGGCAAAATAAATTTGGCAGTTATATACAGAATGAACTGCAGAGGGGAGAGACTTGAATAAAGGTGATTAATAAGAAAACCATTGTAATTATTATAGTGAGAGGTGATGGATTCTTGAACAAAAGTATTGATAGTAATATAGAAAGACAAAATCACATATGAGAGTTATGAGGTAGAAAAGACAATATTTGACAGCTCATTAAATATGTAGTATAAGGTAAAGAAAATATTTGAGGATAATGCTCAGTTTACAATTCTCATAGATTGTCTCAAACAGAAATAGTAAAGTTTTGTAGAGGGTTTTTTTTATAATTCAATAAATTTTGCTATGGATACTTTGAGTGGGAAATGTCTTTGGGACTGAAGCTCTGAACATAAAAGGAGGAAGGAAGCAGAGCAACAGAGACACATACAAAGAGATTTATAAGTATATTTATGAGTCACATGCATAGAAATGCTAATTAAACTCAAGGAAGTTGATTAGATCACTCAGAGTCTGAATGGAGAGAAAGGAGGGGGAAAAAGGGATCTAGAACCCAAGCTTCCACAATTAGTCTGGGTAACATGAATGATCACTTAACAAAAGAGATTAGGAAGGAGATTCCACATACATTGGAGGAAAATTGGGCGAGAAATATAATTTCATGTGTGTGTCTTGGAGGAAATAAAATATCCGGGAGGAAGGGATAAGAACATCAATTGCTGTAAATATAGGTCAAATAGGATAAAGAACAGAAAAAAAATCTCACAATATAATGTTGGTAATTTTGGAGAGAGTAGTTTCACTTGAATTATGAAACTAAGGGATAGATTACAAAGAGTTGAGGAGTGAGGACAGGAAGCAGAAGCAATACATGTGGACAGATTTTTTTTTTCTTGGAGTTTGAGAAATGAGAGGATAACTATAGGACAATGATTTGAGGGAATGAAGACCTAGTGAATGTTTTTCAAGCATGTGAAGATGAGTGTGATTATAAGCAGTAGGGAAGGATCCACTTGAAAGAAAATATTGAAGTTTGGGGAAGGGGAATAAATGAAGGATGAAATCAGTTGGAAAAATAGTTAAAGATACATGTAGACTCCTTCAATCTCTGCCTCCCACCCCATTCTTTGACTACTTCTATCCCACTTTAAATTAGGATTCCATTTGCAACTCTCCCTAGCTGGTGATCACTTTGTCTCATTTAGATGGGAAGCAGGCCATCATTTCACTTTCTGCTGCCTTGCCACCAAGACTTTACTCTCAAATGATGTCTGCCCCACATGATTTAAAAAAAAAAAACTGAGAAAGTAGGTGGTTAGCACATTTAGGAGAGCAACAGCATGAATGTTGAATTCCTCTATTATATGACCGGGGAGAGTGGAAGAGAAGAAGAAAAGTGAGCCAGCAGCTAAATTTCTTTTGAAAGTAAAGAGAATGACAGTTAAGTTCAACCTTAAATTGAATAGGGTGGAAGTTCAGAAAAAAAAATTGTTAATGACTGCAAAAAAAAAAAATTGGAATTGGCAGCAGCAAGCATGAAGTATTCCTACTCCAGGGGCAACAAGGGGGTGGTGAATAGAGAGCACTGGCCCTGGAGAGTCAGGAGGACCTGAGTTCAAATCCAGCCTCAGATATTTAACACAAAACTAGCTGTGTGATCTTGGACAAGTCACTTAACCCCAACTGCCCTCCAAAAAGCAAAAAAAAAAAAAAGTATTCCTACTCTTAATCAAGTAAGAGTGTATTTATGTGAAGGAAATATTAGGATGATATCCTACTGTTCAGTGTCCTCTGAAGGAAGCCAAGCAGGCCTTGATGATGACAAATAGATGAACAGAGTGTAAGAGAAAAGAGTGAATGATGAAGGGAATTTGTTCTCTATAGAATGAGACTTGCAGAAGGCAGAGAGGAATAGGCCAAATTTGAAATCAGCATGATTGGAGCCAGGTGAAGGATAAGAATCAAAATACAGGAAGAATTGGGAAAATTTCCTGATCCCCAATAATTAAGCAATGCAGGAATAAGACACACATCTTTGAATCTTGTCCCAAATTATGAGACTTTTTTTTTTGTTAGATATCTTGAGATCTAACTATACTATCTATGTCTTTGCATGTCTTGTATTCTAGAAACATTATGAATAAAAGAAATGAACTTGTATGACTTCACCTTTAAAAAAACCATGCTACTCCATACTGATCAACAATTCCCTAAGTTCTCACAAACTTCAATAATCATTTTTCTGTGAATATCTGTCAAGATGTGTTGCACATAATTTTTAGCATTATCTTTTTGAAAATCAGGACAATACAAGTTTATTTACATTTCTGTAGCACTTAATCTTTTATTGACAATTTTAAAATGATAACTTACAAGTTCAAAATCACATTCACAATGTATTTCAATAGTTTTTAGAACAAGTCACTTAAAATGAAGCAGGTGTATGTTTCTTTCTTTCTCTTTTCCTCTTTCCTCCTTTTCCCCCTTCCTTCCTTCCATCGTTCCTTCTTTCCTTCCTTCCTTCCTTCCTTCCTTCCTTCCTTCCTTCCTTCCTTCCTTCCTTCCTTCCTTCTTTCCTTCCATCCTTTCCTCCCTCCCCCCTCTTCCTTTCTTTTTTATATCTCATTCTTCATTTATCTTGGGCTTTAATTTTTCTTGCCTTATTTGGCTTTATCTACTTAAATTAAATTTTAAAAATGTACTTACAGGTTACAATTTCCACAGTACTATGTATACTATGTGGTGATGATTATAATGGTTATAAATAAAACTTTTTTTCCATATTTTAATGTTTTTCTGGTCTAGAAAGCAAATTAACTATATATTCAAATAAGTGCAATATAAGGTGAAATATGATTTAAAAACACTAAGGAAACATGCTTCTTCAGAAAAAAAAAACGTGAGGAAAGAGAGAAAAAATTTCCAATATCACTGTATTAGTGCATGTAGTTGATGGGAAGGAATAGTATTTATGTAGGAAATGACCTACAATAAATAAAATTAGTTTAAACTGAGATAAGAAGCTTTTTTTCACTCTGACAGAGAAGACAAAAAACCAGAAGGATTGAGTAAGTCCACTTTTCTTCTGCCATAAGCTATTATTCCTCCTCAGGTTCCACTTGTGACTCTTTGCTCTTTATCAAACATGTCACAGCAGTCTTTTTACTCCAGAGGATCACTAGGCCCCTTTGGCCCCTTCCTCTTATTGGTTGTTTTGATCCAGACCCTGTACACCTGACTCTAAAGATTTTCTCTACCAAGCCTCTATCTTCCTTTCCCTTCTTCTACCAACCTCTTTCAGATTTCTAATAGCTGACCCATTGGACTGAGTGTCATTGTTTGGGTTAGATTGTTTCAGAGTGAATAGCAATCATTTCTGTTTTGGCTAAGAACCCTAAGGGTCTTCCTTTCCCAGATGGATTTTTTTTTTTTTGACTAGGCTAAAGAGACCATTTTCTGCCTTATTTCTTACCTAGCCTTAATCACTGAATGATGCCACACTTAGACCTATTAAAGAACTTAATTAAAAAGTCCATGGTCTCCCACAGCATCCAGGGCCATCTCAAGTTATACTGATCTATACTTTGCCACTGGGCCTAGATGGCTCTGGAGGAGAAAGTGAGGCTGGTGACTATGCAGGGCCCTCCCTCACTTAAATCCGATTCATTTGCATATCAGGGGATAACCTCACTTGAGTAATAGTTCCCTTTGAACAAAAAGAATAACAAGTCTATACATTAGAATATAATCTCCTAAGGGGACAGGGACAGTCTTTCTGCTTCTTTTTATATTCCCACTGGCCAGCTCTTAGGAAATACTAAAGGCTTATTGACGTGACTTGATTTAACTTGAATATCAATTGCATTCACTGCCAAGCAAAGAAATCTTTTTTTGTTTGTTTGCTTTTTTTTTTTTGCCCTCCACCAAAGCTATAAAGTCATTTATTATCCTTGCCTAATGCCCACTATGAGGCACAGTGAATAGAGCAGCTGGATTTGGATTCCAGAAGATCTGAATTAAAATATGAGTTAGGACACTTATTTGCTGTGTGACCCTGGGAAAATTATTTAACCTCTGTTTTCTTCAGTATACTCAATTGCAAAATTAAGATAATAATGGTACTTATTTCCCAGGATCATTGTAGGATAAAATGAGATTATATTTGTAAATAATTTAAAACAGTGCCTGTAACATAGTGATTCTATATAAAATACTTACTGCTTTGACTTCCTTTCCTCCATAGAAGAAGAGGATTTGATTCAGAAGCAGAGTTTTGTATGAGTTTTTCCTAGTGAATTTCAAATTATTCTAGAATGTGTTCTTCTTAATGTGATTCTTCTAATCCATAACACTTTTTAATAATTATTCTTGGTGAGAGTTCTTTTGATGTAACTATACATACATGCATACATACATACATAATACGTACATACATTCATGTGCATGTATATGTGTACATATTTTTGTATGTGCATATTCAGGTCAAAAGGACTCTCACAAAACTGTACATACATATGTACATATATAGATGTATAAAATTGTATCTGTATATGCACACATTTGTGTCTTTATAATTTTAATTAATAGAAGAGCACCCTGTGCTGGTAAATATATATGTGTATGTATGTGTGTGTGTATATATATATATATATATATATATATATATATATATATATGTATGTATATATATACATATATATATACAAATTCATATACATATATACTCATACAAACACAAATACATATTAAATTTAAATTATATGGATAAAATGATGATTCCAAATTTTCACAATTTCTAGCCCACTTTTGTCTGCTTCTCTTTAAAAAAAATTCTCATGCAAAGCATTCTTCACACAGAATATTACCTTGTAATTTTAAATGACTTATGAAATACACATTGATACTGGCTATGCCAGGGTCTAGAAAATGGAAAACTTTGGAAATTTGCCTAGAAGAGAGATAATATTGATTTTTCAAGTTACCTACCTTCATATATTTTCACTCATGAAACCTGTTTTTATTGTTTATACTGCATTTTTCATACCTATTTATTTACTCAATTATATAGTATATTACATGTATTTTATATCATATCATATTATTTCATTTATATGATATATTTCTATATTTTGAAACTTCCTTAATAAATCAATATGTATAATTTCTTATTTTCAAAATAACATTTTAAGGCTTTTTATACGGTGGTTATAAAATAAAATTCACTTTCATAAGAGGGAAAAGCATTTTTTTATTATCAAATTGACATACGCTCATCAATCCAAAGTCATTACATATAACTATGATCTCTTTGATATTTTGCTATTATATGTTTATCTTTGAATAAGGGTGATATTTGTGTAATGATTACCATATTATCATGTATGAGTGTATCAAGTTGCCTTATTATTATGCAAGGAAGCAGCCTAATACTCCTAGATAATAGAATATGTCCTAATAGAGCATAGTCTTAATGTAACCTAATAAAATGTGCCCTAATAGGCAGTAGTCCTAATATTATCTAACACAACATATCCTAATAGAACATAATCCTAATAGTTCTAGTAGAACATGTCATATAAATGTTAGTATGTAGCCATGTTGCCAAATAGATACTTATTTAATGTGCAAAGGCTCTCAAATATAGCCTTACTCCTCCTATGTTTCTGTCAGCTCATGCTTGTTGCTAAGATCATTTCAATGCAGCAGAAAATAAACATTAGGAACAGTATACAATCCTTGAAGAGAGTAAGTCTTAATGGATATAGTTCCACAGTGGGTTAAATAGACTCTGCTTCTTTGAGAGTGCAGAAGTCCTGGAAGAATGGGTACAACAAAAGGGAAAGGAAAGACCCCAAAGAAGAACTTTGCCCATTTCAAAAATCTTTACACGCCTATCCATCAAGCAACTAAGGGTATTTTTACTCTGAACAAATCACATGTATTATTTACAAAAATATCAGAGAATATATTATATCCTACATAACTATGGAATTTGTTGACTAACATTTATATTTATCTTCGTGAATTAGCAATACTTAGATATAGGCAGGCATTTAAATCTATAAACTCTCTGGTACGAAAGAATATAGGGAAATACGAAAACCTGGTTCAATGCAGGGAATATAATGAATTCCAAATTAATCACTTTCTTGGTGACACTGTAGCAGTAATAATTTATAAATTATAAAAGAAAACTGATATAACATCATAATAAAGTATGTATCAACAATAGTTTAGCATATTTTGGATGAAAAATGTATGAATAAAAGTTCTATACAAAGTAGTATATATGAAATTAATGTATTTCCACATAAATATGTCATAGACTATTACAACGTAAATTAAGATTTACACTATTATGGACACTCTTCACTCTATTATGAGCAGAATGCTTTCCAAATTGATTCTTTCTATCCCTGATATATTTTGCAGTAATTAGTCAAAGGGTATAATTTGGTTTCCAGAATGGTGCAGTAGACTGAAGAAGGTACCAGAAGCATCTGAGAGCACTGTGTTGTCCAAAGACAGTAGTTTTTGTATTTTCTCATGTCTTGAGGTTAATGTTTTCTTGACAATAACACTCCACTGTGCACCATACTTCGATCCAAGTGAAGTTATTCTAAAGGAAAGTGTAAGTCTCTTGTTAAAATCAATCATATTTATATACCTAGAATATATTTCCATTTGGCAGGAATTTCATTTCATTATAATCAGTGGGAAGAATCCTAGGTATACAAAATGTCAAACTCTATTCGTTTATGAATATAAGGATTTTGGGACAGATCCAAATTTGAGGCCACCAAAGGTTTTATTTCTTATTCATAAGGTTTAAATCAAATTGATTCCTCTTCAAAATAGTTCATATATGGAAATTATTTCATTAAAAATGTATTTTATGTATTGAGCTCCATGCTGCCATATAGAGGTCATCACACTTCTAACTACCTGAGGTGGGAACTGAAGTCAGCTTTTATGTTATATAATAAAAAAGTTCTTGGGACAGTTCAAAAATCATATTTCTTCCCACAGTTCCAACATTAACATGTTGAACTACTTGTGTAATTTATTTTATAAGCCTCTAACTAGCCATGACAGGAAGACAAATATACTATAAGAGATATGTTTTTTTTTTCTTTTTTACCTTCTGATTGCTCAAAAAGGCATTGATTTATAACCTGTTTCAGTACTCTCAAGGAGTGGAAAGGAATCCTCAGCCCAAAGTCACCCACGGATTTCATGACAGATCATCTGCATTATATGCTTTTAGACTTAGTAGACAGCTTGAATAACCTGAAGTCTTAAAAAAGCTTCTAGGAAAATCACTGTAGTTGAGTTCTAGTTTCAGCTCTGCCTCGAAAGTTTGTGTGGCTTTAAACCAATCAATTTTTCTTTATGAGCCTCAGTTTCCTCACTGGAAAAGTGAGGAACATGAACTAGATAATCCCTAAGGTTCCTTTTAACACATATAGTCTTTATAATGTTTATCTAAAGCATTTTTTGCTAGTCAATAAATATCATATGATTTCCTATTTTCTCTAGGTTAACATTCAGATAGCTAACTATTATGAAGGCTGTCTCATAAGTCTCCCTACTTTTCTTGTTCCAATCCAGAATCTATGTCATTGCCAATAGAATGTGCCTAAAACACTTATTTGGAAACTTATTTCCCTGACTCAAAATCTTAAGAGGCTCCCTCCATGGAATGGTACTAATCTTGCTTGTCTTTCATTTCACATCACCCCCTTCATTTGGTATTTTGGACCAAATATATTACTAATGGTTCCCCAAGCTTAATATTCTATCTTGTGATGCCATCCATTTGTTCAAGATATCTTCAGTCTATTAAATATATTCCCTTATTATATCTGCTTGGAGCCAAAACTACAAGTGGTCTCTCGCTTCTTAAGTTTTCCTAGGAATTTTTATCTGATATCTGTTAACCCTAAAAGGAAACTACCATGCATCCTACATATTTATTTATGCATTATATTTTCCTAGTAGAATGTAAGCTTCGAAAAGTTTAGGGCATTTTTTTTTAATCTTTATACTTTCAGAACATAGAATCCTGAACATTTGGGGCTTGTGGAAGTTTGATTGTTGTAAATGCCTTGACTGCATAAAGAATAGGAAGAGGGAAGAAGGGAACTGTCATATCATTTGTACATATGTACAACTCCCTGATGAGATAATTCCCTCTGGCAAAGCAGATCGAGATCTGATCTGCAAGTTACAGTCTGGAGTTGCCTGAATCAGTAAAAGGTTAAGTTATTTGTTCAGGATATATGAGCCATGATGTATAAAATGTAGGGCTTCAACTCTAGTTGTCCTAACCTATGGAGGTCAGTTGTGTCTACACTATACTATGCTGCCTCTTCACATCTACAAATTAATACTACTTGCACATAATGCATATTTTCCTGATGCTGAAGTTGGCCTTCTATCTGCTATGCCATTCTGTCTTGCACATAGTATGCTAAATAAGGAATTACTGACTCAAATGCAATTGAAATATTGTATTTTAAGGAATAATTCTCAGTCCTGACAATCTCTCTTATAAAATGCATGCAAATGTGACTTCCTTTAGGGGAAAATGACATGGAGCTAGGAGTTTAAGGTAGAATTGTGAAACCTTCATTTCCATACCTTTTAATACTATAGTGTTTGGCTCTTATTTGGACCCCTGCTTCAACTAGTATAAGAAAAAGCTCTTAAATTTCATAGGCCAATCTTTTGAAAATTAATATTAATTTGTCACTTTGCAATCTAATATCTATCAGTCTGATTTAGAGATCATGAAATGCCATTGAAGATAGGAAGATTCATGTTTTGGAGCCTTAGAAAATGTATAAACACAGAAAGAAACTCAAGGGAACATCAAATAATTTTCTAAAATTACAAGGGAAAAAAGAATGATTTAAAAAGAGCTTTCATAAAAAGCACACCCAATGTTCCTATATATTACGAAAAATAAAAAGGTCAAAAAAGAATCTGTAACCCATTACCTTTAACCCTTTACAAAAACAAGACAAAACAAAATAAAATGACTGGAATTTATTTTAATTAAGGAAACAAACTTACTGAAGAAAAAAATGTTCAAAATGTTTAAGAAGATGAAATTGAGTTTAAATTCCCTTTACTCCTCATATAACAAAATGTTAAAATTGTCTACCATGTTCAAAGGGATACCCATCAATGCTCAGAGTTCAATACAGTGGAAATTGCCTAGCATCAGGTAAGGTTCAGATAAAATTATTCTTCTATCTTTCATCTATCTATCTATCTCTCTATCTATGTCTTTCCACATGGATTGTTGAAGGACCTCCTGTCCTTCTTTGCCAATGTAGATGATGATCATGACTGAAGTGCCTTCAGGATTATTTTTTTAAATTTATGTTAGATGTAAATTTCTAGTCATCATATAGATTTTTTTTTTTTTGCTTTTCAGAGGGCAATTGGGGTTAAGTAACTTGCCCAAGGTCACATGGCTAGGTTTTTGTTTGTGTGTGTTAAGTGTCTGAGGCTAGAACTGAACTCAGGTCCTTCTGACTCCAGGGCCAGTGCTCTACCCACTGTGCCACCTAACCGCCCCCATCATATAGATTTATTTAATTATTTTTTAATCTTTTGCATTGGGGAGGGCAGGGCAATCAGGTTTAAGTGACTTGCCCAAGGTCACATATCTAGTAAGTGTTAAGTGTCTGAGGCTGAATTTGAACTCAGGTCCTCCTGCCTCCAGGGCCAGTGCTATATTCACTGCTCCACCTCACTGCCCCCCATATAGATTTAAAAGAAAACATGACAGCCATTACCTTTATCTTCCCTAGCATAAAAAAGGGTTGGGGTAAATTTTTTATTTTTTTTTGCATCTTGGATAAGCAGCAGAGTAAGAAAGAAAAATGTAACTGTACTTTACTTTTGAAATTGACTTCCTTCAACAAGTTTAGAATAAAGTTTCAATTACTTTACTCTTAAGCAAATCTCAGATTAAGCAATCTCAATATTCCTTTTAAGAATATTGAAATGTTAGTTTAGATTTTATTTTTTAAATATACTAAAACTATATTTTTCATCTTCAGCTTCTAAACAAAGATGCATTGGTATATATTAAAAATACAGGTGATTTGTTTTAAATTGTGATTATTACCAAGACTTAGTTTATTTTGGTTTTCCCCATGGGACAATATTTTCTTAATAGAGAAAACTAGAAAATGCCATAGTTCCTAACATAATATGAAAATGTGACCAAAATTTATATGTTGGGGAATGATATGTACATACATGTTCTATACCCACATATATTATTTTCTGATTATTAAAATATCCATTTTTTAGATTTGATATTGACCAAATTGAATTTCAGGTAAGGTAATCTTTTTAATGTAATTGAGATTCTTTGCCAATTTAATTTCTCATCAAAATTGCCATATGTGCTTCATTTGTTTTTTGTTACTTGAGATATGGTTGGGATTTTTTACTTTACTTCACTCTGTGTGTGTATGTGTTTGTATATGTATAAAAGGATTTTTAAAATAATCAGTTGAGTGTGCTATACAAAAGAATTGGAAACAAACAATTAATATCTTAACATATGAGGCACCACACTTTGCCCAGGTAAGACTCCTTGATAATTATACTAGAAGAAATAAATGTTAATCACTGAAAGAAGAAATATTTAAAATTAAAAAGTCTGAACAAATGAAATAAAATGTAGCACATCTTATTTTTAAAATAACTGACCTAAAAATGGACGGAGAGATTTTTTTTTTTTAATCATTGAACAACTTACTGTGTAAGCTCAAAAAAGAGTCTAGATATCACAGTTCATGAAATCATGAAAGAAATGTGTACTGTTCTCTTTGTATTAGAGGGCAAAGTGAAAATAAAAAGGAATCTACTTGTCACCTTTTGAATGATAGTTCTATATGAAGAAAAAAAAAAAACACCTCAGGAACATCATAGACAAAATCCAGAGATTTCAGCATAAGGAAAACTGAAAAACATCAAGAAGATATCATCTAAGCCCCAAGAAGTCACAGTTAGGATCCTGTAAAATGTAATGGCCACTTAAATAAAGAAGTGGAGAGTTTGTAGTAAAATATTTCTCCTCATTGCGCTTTTGGGCCTCCTTTGCCATTTGAGTTAGTCTATTTTTTAAGGTGTTGTTTTCCTCAGTCAGGCTGTTGACCCTCATTTCATACTTTTCCTGCATCCTTCTCATTTCTCTTTCCAATTTTTCCTCCACTTCTCTTATTTGATTTTTAAAGTCCTTCTTAAGGTCCTCTATGGCCTGCAACCCGCTCATGTTTTCCCCTGGGGCTTTTGGAGCAGGACTTCTGACCTCACGGTCCTTTTCCCACTCTATGCCCCCAAAATAGGAGTCTAGGGTTGCATTTTTCTGTTTCCTTTGCCTTGGCATGTTGCCACTTAATTACTTAACTTTTGGGCTTGTTGCCACACTATGGCTTTAAGGCCAGATAGAGGAAATTTCGTCCTGAACATGTGGGGGGCAACTTCTGTTTCTGGCAAGCTGTAAACCCACCCACGACTTCCACCCTAGATCACAATCCAGATCCAGGGAGGTTAAAGCAAGAGCGATTACCCCCCAAGACTGATCGCTGGACCTCCCTACAATTTGCAGGCCAGGAGCTGGAGCTGCCTCTGAAAAACTACAAAATGGCTTGTTTCCTCAGCAGCTTCTAGTGCCCAGGGGAGGGAGCTGACACATTCCCCAAATACAGGTCCCAAAGTCCATAGGACACTAACCTCTTACATTGTCCTAGGCATGTCTATGTTGATAATTCTGGAGTTGCCACAGCTGCTGGTGTTCTGGGGTCTCTCCAGCCCACTTCTGGCCCTGCCGCCCTGGGGCTAAAACCTTGGCTCATGCGGACCTGGGCTCGGCTCAGCTCGGCTCCCTGCACTCTGTGTGCTGCCGGCTCCCAGACCGCTGCTCTGGTCCTTCCTGCAGGGCTGCTGGGCTGTCCTCAGCGGGAGTTTAGCTTCTCTGTGTCGTTCTGTGGGTGCTGGGGCTCCAGAAGTTGTTCAGAGTCCCCTTTTACATAGTTTGGGGGGAATATGGGGGCAGAGTGGCTTGGATGAGCTGCTTCCACTCCGCCATCTTGTAGTAAAATATTTCAAAAGACAAATATCATAGATTTACAAAAAAGAATTACTCAGAAAACAACAACAACAAAATCTGAATATCATTTGAAAGGCGTACAAATGAATTATTAGTGAAGTAGAGGAATCCAAAGGGTTCCTAGTGGAAAGACTAGAGCAAATAGAAACTTTGAAATTCAAATTTAGTAAACAAGAGAAACAAACAAACCCAAATAATAGTTATATATAAATGAGCAATCATGAAACATAAACACAACTGAAACATTTACATTCTAATAAAGGGAGATAAATGTGTCCCCTGAGCTAATATCTTGGTTAATAAAGAGTGTGAAATGAGACAAAAGACCAGCAAGTATTTTCTTTATTTTTCATCAACTTTTAAAGAGGAAGAAAAAATGGAGGAGAAGGAATAAAGGGGAAAGTCCAGGTGATATAAAAATGAGATATGAATAAGTTCTGTGAAATACAAGCTGGCCATTATAATAAATGTGGAAATAAAATTGTACTCCATAATAATAATAAGTTTTTAAAAGCATGAAATAATTAGATTAGACTATACTTGGTGGTTATTTTGACTTTGACATAATTATTTTTAATAATTTCTTTTTATGAAAGGAAACATCTAGTCCAAATTATCCCACAGGGGAGAAATATTCTCTACAACATAGGAGACAAAATTTTACTTGAAAATTCCAAATAAAGGGGACTTCCAGAGGAACTGCATTACATTTTTTGAATAACTTTGTTAGGAAATCATGTTTGTTTATTATTCTCCACATCAAAACTAAAGTTTTCTGTTTGTAAATCCTACCCAGTCTTTCTAGTTCTGTCCTCAGAGATCAAACAGGAGGAATCGATTTGTTCTTCCATTCAAAAGCCTTTCACATTCTTTTTTTTTAAGCAATTGGGGTTAAGTAACTTGCTCAAGATAACATGGCTAGTCATTATTTCTGTGTGGGTGCTCATTTTCTGAGGCCGGATTTGATCCCGGGTCATCTCAACTCCAAGGCCAGCGCTCTTACTCACTGCGCCACCTAGCCGCCCCATGCCTTTCATATTCTTGAGGACAAGACTCATGTCTGTTTCTTTCAGAGATTTATCTTTTCCATTTTGTGTGTACCCAATTCCTTCAACTATTTAAATATTAATTATACCTTGAGATATGGCAGTTGAGAAGGGAGGGCAGAATTTGAGACAAAAAAACTGCATTTGTATTTTCTAAAATACTGGACTACCTTGAAAATATTCCTACAGATATATGACCCTGGGCAAAAATACTTAACCTTCAAGTATGAACTATTTACCTTTTAAGATGTGTGTGTGCATATAGGGGTGTGTGTGTGTGTGTGTGTGTGTGTGTGTGTGTATGTCTGTATATACATACACACATATGGAGAGAGAGAGAGAGAGAGAGAGAGAGAGAGAGAGAGAGAGAGAGAGAAATGAGTTACTGATATGCATAAACCATATAAATTTTCATACAAAGTGTTACTTAAAAACATTGAAATTCACAGTTCTGGAAAACAAATAACAAAAACAAATCAGTGAGAATTGTAATTATGATTTAAATTTATAATTTAATATATATTCATGAATTATATGAAATGAATGCTGTACCAGGAATCAGCAGATGAGGGAATCAGTCCTGGCTCTGTAAGGCATGTGATAACATGATATGTGACCTTGGGAAAGTCAACAAATTTTCATGGACATAAGTTGTAATATTTGTAACACAAAAGGGTAGTGCATTAGATAATATCTTACATCTTTTTCAAATCTAAACTCCTGTGACCTCCTAGGAAAAACCAGTCCTTTTAAACAAATGTGTGTGCATTCATGGAAGGAAGAAGATAGAGTAGTTTGTCAGCTGAATGGATGGGGTGTAGTAGTGATTGATCACCTGAGTTATGTTGAGTTCTAGAGAAAATTTATACCTCACAATTCACAACTGTGTTGACAGCAAATTAATGACATGGTGGCCTTAAAGTACTTATAAAAATGTCTTGTCTTTGAGCTTTTTGTACCTCCCATCCTCCTCATTTTACTATGGACTGTAGTTCTCTGCTCTGTTGATAATATTTCTCCAAGGGTCAGGACCACCTCCATTATTAAAGTAACTTCTTTGCCAAAATACTCCATAAAACTAAGTAGCAAATCATAAATGCCTTCCATGGAGGCTAGATGGACAAACTTCAGAAAGTAATTCTCTAGCCAATCTGGCCATCTGGCTGGCTTGGGATAAATTTATCCAATCACATAGCTTTAGTTAGATCATATTTTTTGACTGTATCTACCTGTCCTTCCTAGAATGGAATTATAATGGTCACTCAAACACCTTGTCTCACTGATGATTGCTGAAGAAGCTTCTCTGTATTTGACATAGGCTAGTTTACCTCTATTAAGCAGACTGTTTCTAACATACTCCCATACTGCTGACACATTAGTACAATATTTTCCACACTGGTGCCAGGCATAGAGTGGACATGCTATTATCACTTGCAACTAGTAAGTCTAAAACTCTCCAGTTCAAACAATACAACAGTCTTGGATTACTATTAGTGGAAAACAGAAGCATGTGCCACAATATCCCAAGAACAATCCCAAGACAAGACCCATTAATTCACAGTCAGCTGTGATCATGAATAAATAGACATTATCACATTATAAATAACCCCTCTCCTCTTCTGAAATCAAATTGAAAACTGGAAGGAACTTAAAGATGATTTAATCCATATATTTCTTTTTCTCACATTATTAGTTTATTTTTACATTTCATCATTCATTTCCTCAAGATTTTGAGTTAAAAATTTTCTCCCCATATTTCCCCTATACCCACCCCAAGATATTGAGCATATAGAATTCTCTTTTCCTCAATCTGTTCTCTTATATATCATTCCACTTGTACCCCCTAACTTTCTATTAGGACAAGATGGATTTCTATACCCTGGTGCCTATATATATTATTTCCCAGTTGAATGTAAAAAAAAAAATTGTTTTTAAAACTTTGATTTCCAGTTTCTTTCCCTTCTTTCCTCCTCACCCACCCCTGCTGGGAAAACAAGCAATTCCATATAGGTTGTACATGTGTAGTTATGCAAAACATTTCCATAGTAGTTATATTGTGAAAGACTAACTACATTTCCCTCCATCCTATCCCACCCACCAATTATTCTATTTTCTCCTTTGACCCTGTCCATTTTCAAAAGTATTTCCTTCTAACCACCCTCTCCACTATCTGCCCCCTTCTGTTAGCACCCCTCTTATCCCTTTCCCACCCACTTTCCTGTAGGGTAAGATACCCAATTGAGTGTCTGTGTTATTCCCTCCTTAAGCCAAATTCAATGGGAGTACTGTGGACCCATTTCCTTTCACCTTTCTTCTCTTCCCCTCCATTGTAAAAGTTTTCCCTTGACACTTTTATATGAGATAATTTATCCTATTCTATCTCTCCCTTTCTCCTTGTCTCAATATATTCCTCTCTCACCTCTTAATTTTACTTTTTTAGAAATAATCTCTTCATATGCACCTCATCCTGTGCCCTCTATGTAAACATGTGCACACATATACACACACTCACATATATATATATATATATATATATATATATATATAAGCTCATATATACCATCCTATACATAAATATATATATATATGTATGTATATATGTACATAAATAAATACATATATATTTCCTTCAACTATCCTCATACTGAGAAAAGTCTCATGATATACAATTATTGTTTTTTTATTTCCATGTAGGAATGTAAATAGTTCAACTTTAATAAGTTACTTATGATTTCTTTTCCTTGTTTACCTTCTCATGCTTCTCTTGCTTCTTATAGTTGAAAGTCCAATTTTCTGTTCAGCTCTGGTTTTTTCATCAAGAATGCTTTCAAGTCGGGGTGGCTAGGTGGCGCAGTGAGTAAGAGCGCTGGCCTCGGAGTTGGGATGACCTGAGATTGAAACCAGCCTCAGAAAATGAGCACCCACACACAAATAATGACTAGCCGTGTAATCTTGAGCAAGTTGCTTAACCCCAATTGCTTAAAAAAAAAGAATGCTCTAAAGTCCTCTATTTCATTGAAAGAACATATTTTCTCCTGAAGCATTATACTCAGTTTTTGTGGGTAGTTGGTTCTTGGTTTTAATCCTAGCTTCTTTGACTTCCAGAATATCATATCCCAAGCCTTTCAATCCTTTAGTGTAGGAGCTGCTAGATCTTGTGTTATCCTGATTGTGTTTCCACATACTCAAATTATTTCTTCTTGATTGCTTGTAACATTTTTTTTTTCTTTTACCTGGGAACTCTGGAATTTGGCTATAATATTCTTAGCAGTTTTATTTTGGGGATCTTTTCCAAGAAGAGATTGGTGAATTCTTTCAATTTTTATTTTGTCCTCTGGTTCTAGAATATCTGTACAATTTTCCTTGAGAATTTCTTGAAGGATGGTTTCTAGGCTCTTTTTTTATCTAGGCTTTCAGGTAGTCCAATAATTTTTAAATTATTTCTCCTGCATCTATTTTCAGGTCAGTGGTTTTTACAGTGAGATATTTCACATTGCCTTCTATTTTTTTTTTTCATTTGTTTGGATCTGTTTAATAGTATCTTCATTTCTCATAAAGTAATTAGCTTCCATTTGCTCCAATCTAATGTTGAAAGAATTATTCTCTTCAGTGAGTTTTTGACATTCCTTTTCCATTTGACCAGTTTTGCTTTTTAACAAATTATTATCTTCATTGGCTTTTTGGGCCTCATTCTCCATTTGAGTTAGTCTATCTTTAAGGTATTATTTTCTTCAGTCAGGCTGTTGACTTGGTTTTCATGATTTTCTTGCATCATTCTCATTTCTCTTCCCAATTATCCTTCCACTTCTCTTACTTGATTTTCAAATCTTTCTGAGCTCCTCCATGGCCTGTGACTAGTTCATTTTTTTTATTGGAAGCTTCTGAAGCAGGAGTTTTGACTTTGTTGTCTTCTCCTGATTCCATGTTTTGATCTTCTTTGTCCCCCAAAAATAGAGTTCTATAGTCTGATTGCCCTTCCTCTGTTTGTTCATCTTATCAGCCAATTACTTGACTTTTGAGCTCTTTGCCTTGGTAAAACTCTGCTTCCAGAGTGGAGAGAATTGTGTCTCAATTTGCTGGGGTTTGCACAACTGCTGAGAGCTGTTATCACAGCTATGAAGAGGGTGTCCTCTCTACAGCCCCCACAAGCTCTGGCACCCTTGTGTTCCTTAACCCAGGACCACCCCCCCAAACTGTGACCCAGATCCAAGCTGGTCAAAGCAAGAGCTATTATCCCATGAATGGTTACTTGGCCTCTCAATGATCTGCAGGCCAGGAGCTCCAGTGGTAGCCACAGGGCAGCAGCTGCAGCTGTCACTACCACCTCTTACCTTGGGGGCAGTGGCTGGACAGTGTTTTTCTCCCCTGGATCAACTGGGCTCCCCACTGACCTTTTACTTTCTCTTTAGCATTTATGGGTTTAGAAGTCTGGAAACTGCCACAGTTGCCAGTGATTCACTCTCCCGAAATCAGCTCTAGCAGTCTGGGCCATGAATCTGGGCCTGGGTGCTCATGCTGGACTGTGCTGCACTCCCAACCTGATGAGGTAGACCCTGCCTGTTGTCCTGCCAGGCCCCCTTCAGTGGGAGATTTGTTTTTCCCTATCACTTTGTGGATTCTGTAGCTCTAAAATTCATTTAGAGCATTTTTTTTACATATATTGGAGGTGGTTGGAGTGGGAGCTGAAGCAAGTTCCTACTTTTTCTCTGCCATCTTGACTAGGGTAGGTCTGTGGAAAAAAATTATTATTTCAACATTATTTCCTGGGTTATTTGATATTTTTTTAGTTATATACTTAAAATATTATTGTAAGAATGTGTCCATAAACATTGTGAGATTGCCAAAGTGACATACTATGACACAACACAAAATAAGACTAAGAATTCATGAACTAGTTCTACCCCATCATTTTACAGATGAGCAAATGGAAACCCATAGATACAAAATAGTTTCCAGGGTTTTACAGATAATATGATATGAGCTGAAAATGATTTTTTTTAGCAGTGTCAGATTCTTGAGATCTGCATTTGTTGAGCTGTACATGATTTGAGACCTTTATGATTTAGCTAATCTTGTTGATTATATTAATTGTTTTCCTAATACTGAACCATTTTTGTATGCCTAATTTAAATCTAATGTGATTGAAGTGATTTCTTAGAAAAGCTGTTACTATTTGATAGAATTTTGTTTAATATTTTTGTATAAATATGTAGTACTTGATATTCAACTTTATTCCTCCTTTGATTTATCCTTCCCTGGTTGAAGTATTAGAACAATATTTTTTTTTTCTCTAAAGGATTTGGTAAAATTTTTTCTCAATTTCAAATGCAATTTATGCAGTGTTAATAACATTTATAAGTTCAATAGACTTATATCCTTTTCATATGTAAAATGTGTTAGAAATAAAGAGGAATTAAACCATCTATCCCACCTTGAATTACCCTATTAACTAGAGGGGACAATTGCCAAATTCGATCTTGATTAAAAAAAAAAAAAACTACGGAGCCACCTTCCCCTTTGTCTGAAACATTATATATAACCCTACATAACTCACACTTAGGGAGAGAAAGAAGAATATGATTTTATATGTAACTGAAAATGATAAATGGGATGATGCCATGGATTATTCAGATTGTCAAATCTATTTTCCAAGATTTTAAGGAAGTATGGGAGAGTAGCCTTTTTGTTAGGAAGCACTGAGTTTAAGTCCTGCCTCTGAAACATAGAGGATATGTGAATATGGGAGAAAATATCAGATTCAGTGCCTCAGGCAGTTCTTTTAAACTAACATCTATATATGAGATTGTGAATGCAAAATCTTTGCAAACCTTAAAATTCTTTATTAGTATGGATTGTTATGACTTAATTCTTTGTTTTGCATAGCAACGAAATCACAAGTTCAAAAAAATTCTAAAGTGTGGTATATTAGGGAAAATGCTACCATTCTCACTAGTGAAAATGAAAAATAATCAAAGGCATGTGTTTGCTTATACTTATTATTCAGAAAAGATGAGCTGTGTGAAATATTAATGGAGGGAAATATCACAAACTACATTATAGCCACTAAAATAGATTTTATTGCATTTTCCATATTCCCACAGTTGCACTTTGATCAAATCATCATATTTGTGTTCGACTTACATTTTTGCTTCATACAGCATATGGTGCTGAGTTAAAATATTTAGATAACTTACTAGAATTCCATTTCTGGAACCTCACACAGTATTCCATAAACCTTAAGCATACATAATGTACATTTCTAAACGTTGAAAGATCTGGCTTTTCTCTTAAATTCATGTTGTTATGTGCCTTCATTTTAAAAGAAATATTTATACACACACACACACACACACACACACACACACACACACACACATTCTCCTGTATTCCCAATATCTTTTTTTTTTCCTTTGTGGGCATTATTTAATTAAACTGTTCAAAGGTATGTAGAATTGAGATAACATTATTATGGACCAACAAATAACTAGAGATATAAATGATTTAAATACATTGTCAAAGGTTGATCATAGAAGCTGGGCTACATATCATGAGGAGGCTATCTTTACTATTCATCAAATTATATTTTGAACTGGAAGACAGAAGATGGCATAGAGAGATTATATGAATTGTCTATTGTCATACAACTGACAAATGTCTGAGGTGTGTTTGAACTAGAATGATCTTCTCAGATACAAAGCCACTAGCATTATTAATTGAATTTCATCCAATAGATGTGTTCCAATAATTGAAGTAAGAATTTTACAAATCTAGATAATTAATATAAGTGACTTTAGTTTTTTTTGAATGAATCAAACAATTTAAACAAAAAAAAAGTATATGAACCAAAAATTTGAAGTGCTAGGGGGAACTCTTTAGGGGAAAGTTCAGGTTATCAGATTAAAGCAAGCAGAAATAAGGAATGTGGTGGGCTAAGATGGGAGAGATCAACAGTTGAATTTTTGAAGCTGAATTTTAAGATTCTGGACTTTCAAGGAAACTTGTCTTTAGAATTCAGAATTCCTTTTGTTGTTGTTTAGTCTTTTTTAAGTCATATCCAATTATTTGCAACCTCTTTTGAAGCTTTCTTGGCAAAGATACTGGAGTAATTTATCATTTTCTTCTCCAGCTGATTTTATATATGAAGAAATTGAGTTAAACAGGTTTCTATGACTTGCCCAGGGTCACACAACTAGTAGGATTCTAAGAACAAATTTGAACTCAGGTCTTACTTAGTCCAGGTCTGCCTTAACCACTGTGTCATCTGAATGCTCTCTGAATTCCTTATTCTTGCCTAAATGTTACTAATTTCTTTTAGCTTCATCCCTGATCCTACAAACTTCCTTCTTTTCCTCTTATTCTTCATGCACTAGAGAAATTATTTTTCTTTCTGAGATTGTCATTCAAATTTCAAAATGACTACTTGTATTCTGATAGCTTTTTTTTTTGTTACGAGAAAAAAAGTGAAAACAAGATTCTTTTCTTGAAAATGCGCTCATTGGGGCAGAGCCAAGATGGCAGAGTAGAAGCAAAAACTTGTCATGAGATCCCACTCCAATAACTTCCAATACATGTAAAAAATGACTCTAAACAAATTTTAGAGCTACAGAACCCACAAAGTTACAGAGAGAAACAAATCTCCCACTGAAGGCAGTCTTACAGGTCAATAGGAAGGGTTGAATGCTCCAAGCCAGGACCTGAGTATAGTCTGTGAGTCCAAGGGTGGCCACAATCAGTCACAGCCTGGGCAGACTTCAGGAGAGTGAATCACCAGCAGCTGTAGGGGTTTAAAGACTTCCCAAACAATAAATGGCAAAGACAAAGTAAAAGGTCAGTATGGAATTCTGTTGGAACAGGGGTAGAGAAAAGCATGGCCCCTGGCCTCAGGGTGAGAGGTGCCAGTTGCACAGTGGAAGCTGCAGCTGCTGCAGCATGGCTGCTCTCAGAGCTCCTGGCATACATATTGTAGGGGGAACAAGCTACAATTCAGAAGGTAATCACTTAGGTAATCACTTTAACCTACTTGGATCTGGATTGCAGTCTTGGGTGGTGGTCCTGGTTGTGTGTCCACTGTGCCAGAGCTTGGAGGGGCTGTAAGAATGGCGCCCTACTAATAGGTCCAGCAGCTGTGAAAACCCCAGCAATTTGGGACAAAGCTAGCTCCATTCTGGAAGCAAAGTTCTACTGTGGCAAAGAGCTCATAAGTCAAGTATTTGGCTGCCAACATGAGCAAACTCAGGAAGCACAGCAGACCATAGAATCCATTTTGGGGGTCAAAAAGGCTCAAAGCACAGAATGGGAGGAAGACAATGAAGTCAAAACACCTGCATCAAAAGTTTCCATGAAAAATATGAATTGGTTATAGGCTATGGAGGAGCTCAAGAAGGATTTTGAAAATCAAGTAAGAGAAGTGGAGGGAAAAAAAATGGGAAGAGAAATGAGAATGATGCAAGGAAATCATGAAAAGCAAGTCAACAACCTGCTAAAGCAGACCACCCCAAAATACTGAAGAAAATAACAACTTAAAAATAAACTAACTGAAATGGTAAAAGAGGCCCAAAAAGCCAATGAGGAGACGAATGCCTTAAAAAAACAAATTTGCCAGATGGAAAAGGAATTTCAAAAACACACTGAAGAGAATAATTCCTTCAAAATTAGACTGGAACAATTGGAAGCTAAAGAATTTTTGAGAAATTAAGATAGTATAAAATATGCAGATACAAACAAATGAAAAAATAGAAGGCAATGTGAAATATCTCATTGGAAAAACCACTGACCTGGAAAATAGATTCAGGACAGATCATTTAAAAATTATTGGACTACCTGAAAGCCATGATCAAAAAAAGAGCCTAGAAACCATCTTTCAAGAAATTATCATGCAAAATTTCCCTCATACTCTTGAACCAGAGGGCAAAATAGAAATCGAAAGAATCCACCTCTTAAAAATGATCCCCAAAATAAAAACCCTAGGGATATTATAGCCAAATTCCGGAGCTCCCAGGTCAAGGAGAAAATGCTACAAGCAGTCAGGAAGAAGTAATTTGAATATTGTGGAAACACAATCAGGATAACACAAGACCTAGTAGCTTCTACCTTAAGGGATCAAAGGGCTTGGAATATGATATTCTGGAAATCAAAGGAGCTAGTACTAAAACCAAAAATCACCTACCCAGCAAAACTGAATATAATTTTTCAGGGGAAATTATGGTGTTCCAGTGAAATAGAGGATTTTCAAAAAACAAGAGCTGAACAGAAAATTTGACTTTCAAATACAAGAAGCAAGAGAAGCATGAAAAGGTAAACAGGAAAAAAGATACCATAAGGCATTTATTACAGTTAAAGATACCATAAGGAAATTATTTTTTAAAGCAAGTGGGGTTAAGTAACTTGCTCAGGGTTACATGGCCAGTCATTATTTGTGTGTGGGTGCTCATTTTCTGAGGCCAGATCCGAGCTGGGGTCATCCCAACTCTGAAGCCAGCACTCTTACTCACTGCACCACCTAGCCACCCCCATAAGGAATTTATTACAGTTGAACTACTTGCATTCCCATATGGAAAAATGACGAGTGTAACTCACAATATTTTTCTCAGTATGAGGATCGTTGAAGCAAATATGTGTATATATATATATATATATATATATATATATATACATACATATGTGTATGTATAGGAGGGTGTATGTGCTTATAAATATATATGTGAGTGTGTGCATATGTATGTACATGTATACATAGACAGAAGGCACAGGAAGAATATAAAAGGATGATACCTAAAAAATAAAATTAAGAGGTGAGAGTGGAATTTATTGGAAGAAGGAGAAAGGGAGAAATAGATGAAGGTAAATTATCTCATATAAAGGAGGTAAGAGAAAACTAGTCCAATGGAGGGAAAAAGCAGGAAGGTGAAAGGGAATGGAACAACCTTACTCTCCCTGAATTTGGCTTAAGGAGGGAATAACATACTTTCTAAATTTTGTATCTTAACCTATAGGAAAATAGGGAGGATTGGGATAAGAGAGAGGAGGATAAAAAGGAGGGTTGATTGGGGGAGAGGGTACTTATAAGCAAAAACTGTTGAAAAGTGATATGGTCAAAGGAGAAAATAGAATAATTGGGGGGCAGGATAGGAGGGAGGGAAATATAGTATTTCACTATATAACTACTATAGAAATGTTTTGCATAACTACACATATTCAAACTATATTGAATTGTTTATTTTCCCAGTAGGGGTGGGTGAGGAAGGAAGAATTGAAAAGATGTGGAACTCAGAGTTTTAACAACAAATGTTTTAATTTTTTTTTTCTCTGCCTGCCAGCCCAGAGGAGCTGGGGCTGGGGGGGTGGGGTGGGGGTGTGTGGCACTGCCTTGACTTCTTTTGTCATCTGCTTCCTGTACTAAGCTTGGAGTTCAATGAAACACCCATCCAATAAACTTGTCAGCCATTGCCTCAAAAAAAAAAAAATTTTTATAGGCAACTGAGAAATAAGATATACAGACAAAGAGATACAGAAATCCATCTTGCCCTACTAGAAAGTTAGGGGTGGGAGATGGGAGAGGATATAAGAAAGAATAAATTGGGGGAAGAAATATTCAGTAGGCTTGCTATTTAGGGATGGGGCATAGGGGAAAGACAGGAAAAAATTTGTAATTCAAAATCTTGTGGAAATGAATGTTGAAAACTAAAAATAAATAAATTGAAAAAAAAGAAGTACACAAAAAAACTTTCCTATAGGAAATAAGAATCAGGGCAAGGAAGTTTTAGGGTATATAGTGAATAGCAAGAACAAGCAGTTGGTATGGAAGTTGTAGGCCAGGGTGAGAAGTACCCTGCATGGTTGCATGGTTATGTTCAAGGAACCGAATACCTATTTTACTGATGTTAGAGCAAATGAGAATAAGAAGGTCCTTTGGGGAGTTTCCATAAGGAAATAAAAGGATTAGAAATTGTTTAGAACACCACACATCCAAGGCAGAAAAAAGATACATGAAAAGGAAATAAAAGAGAAAAAAAAACTTGATAGAAAAGGAAAATGACAAATACTTGAGGAGATATGGGGAAAAATAGAAAACTAATGCATTATTAGTGGAGTTGTGAACTGGTTCAACCATTCAGGATAACTATGGCTTATGAAGCTATGTATAAAGTTAAACCCAGCAATATCACTACTTGGTCCAAGTCACAAAGAGATCAAAGAAAAGGGAAAAGGATTTTATATGCACAAAAATATTTACAAAAGGTCTTTTGTGTTGCCAGAGAGTTGGAAACTGAGGAGATAGGCAATGGCTAAACAAGTGTTGGTGGTATACTGTTGTGAATTTTGATGAAGAAAAAAAAATATGAAGAAAAAATACTGAGAAAACCTATATGAAGTGATACAAAATGAAGTGAGTAAAACCAAGGGGACAATGTATACAGTAACAACAGTATTGTAACAATGATCATTTGGGAAAGACTCTACTCTAATAAATCAAATGATGATCCAAAACAAATCCAAAGGACTCATGAAGAAAACTAATGAAATCTGAGTGTGGATTGAAGCATATTTTTCCACTTTTTCTCTCTTTTTTTTTTGGATGGCCAACATAGAAGCACATTTTTCACATTTTCACATGTATGATTGGATATCATGTTGTTTGCCTTCTGAATAGGTCAGGAGGGGCTGGCATGAGGGAACACATTTGGACCTCAACATTAAAAAAAGAATGTAAAAATAAAATTGTTTTGATAAAAAAAGAATATGTGCTTATTTATGTCTTTCACATAATATTTCTATGGAAAGCATTGACCATAGTTGTGACTTAATAGGAATTTCAATTATAGGAAGATAGGAAGATCAATTATACCATATACATCTACATGTTGTCTAGTGATTCATTTTCATTCAACACCTAATGACCAAATTCCAATCACATATAAAACATTGTGTGTTGCACTGGAAAAGAAAGAAAATTAGATAAGATATGATTCTTGTATTCATGGAACATGAAGCACAAAGCTGTTTGAAATGATAAGTTAATAGATATACTCGTAAAGTGATATTTAATATTTTAACAAAGGATGATCAGTAACAATATGATTATTAGAAGATTCCATGAAGGACAGATTATTTGATCTCCTGTTGTTTGTCCTTCATTTTTTAAGAGCTCCAAGGACATCACAGGATGATATCTTGACTTGTGCATGAATTGAAGTGAGGCATGCTTCCACAATGTCATCACCTTCACTCTTTCTTCTAGTCATTGAAGTCCAGTGGCAAGATAAAATTCAAGAAGGATGTCAATTGTTGTCTTCAATGTCTGATGAAGCTCAAAGCATTCTACAATGTCAACCATTTTAAAGACCCTCAAGCAACTCACAGATGGGATTAAGGTCAATCAATAAACTTCAACCTAAGGCCCTATGTAAACTCAGTTCTTCCTGACTCCAGGTCTGGTGCCTTAACCACTGTGCCATATAGTTGCTTTTTTAATTCCTTGATCTTGCCTAAATTGTATTAATTTGTACTAAAATTGTACTAATGGATTTATCCCATCTGTATAAATGGCTTACTGGGATGTAGTTGCTGGGCATGCTATAGCTTCTTAGACTCACAGTTGACAATTGAGTGCCAGTTAGACACCAAAGGTGGATGAGCAGCCCTGAAAATAGATGTTAGTCCTCCTTAAGCATTCTATACACGGGGTGTTTGGGGTGCTATTTGATCTAGGCCTTAATGAACAGATAGATTTTCAAAATGCGAAGATATAGATATATGGATAGATAGGTACACATATGTACATATACGCATTCATGTACATATACACATATATACACATACAATTATAAACATTTAGACATATACATATATAGATATATACATACATATATACACACATATATTCCAGGTGTTGGAAACAAGAGCGGCCAAGGCACTGAAGTGGAAGACCATGGCACATGTACTGTTTAGTTAAAAGATAGATTATATGGATAAAATAATAAATGCCATAGCTGATCATGTAAATGTCCGGGAGATGTACAAAACTTTAAATGAACTTTATTTGGTCATAGTAGGCAATCATCAAGGTATTTTGAGAAGAAACTGGCAACAACAGTTTTACATATGGATTGGATATAGGAAGATAGGGAAGCAGGAAGATGGATGAAAAAAACTATTGCAGCAGTACAAGTGAGTGGTGTGCATATGCTTTGAACATTAGAGTAAAAATAGACAATGGGGATGTATTTGAGACATACTGTATGATGAATTTTAGAAATACTGTGAAGGTAAAAATTAACAGGATAGCTGACACAGCATGGGAAGTGAGGGATAGAAAGAGAGAAAAATCAAAGATATCAGCAAAATTTTTAATATGAAAGACTAAATGAATCATAGTGCTAATAACAGGCATAGGATGGTCAAAAGGAATATCAGAATTTTAGGGCAAGAAAAGTTTGATTTGGGCATGTTAAAAATTAAGGTGTTGTTCAGGCTTTAGGAAAGATCTAAAAGCAAAAATTATGACATAAAGCCTTGGAGAAAAATTAAGTCCAGAAATATAAATTTGGGGGTTAGCTGCATAGAGGGAAAATTTGAAGAAGGGGGAAGAGAGAGAGAGAGAAAGAGAGAGAGAGAGAGAGAGAGAGAGAGAGAGAGAGAGAGAGAGAGAGAGAGAGGGACCGAGACACAGAGAGAGACACAGAGAGACAGAGAGAGACACAGAGACAGAGAGACAGAGACAGAGAGACAGAGAGAAACAGGAAGAGAAGAGAAGAGAAAAGAGAAGAGAAGAGAAGAGAAGAGAAGAGAAGAGAAGAGAAGAGAAGAGAAGAGAAGAGAAGAGAAGAGAAGAGAAGAGAAGAGAAGAGAAGAGAAAAAATGAAACCTCAAATCCTAGGGGAAACTAAACTGTCAGAACAAAACAAAGGAGGAAGAAAGAGAAATACAAGAGTGTAGTGTCTTGGAAAGCAAGGGATGAATGAAGGAAGTGATGACCAAATCTGTAAAATACTGTAGAGATTAAGGACTAAGAAGTGGAAAGCCTAAGGAATTTAATGATTTGTTTAGCTTTGAAAGATAACATGAAAGTGTAAGGGGATTATACAATCATACATCCTGGGCTGAGGAGAACTCAGAGGCCATCAAGTGCAACTTTCTCATTTTGCAGATGAGAAACTAGTATGTAGGGAGATTAAGTGACTTGCTTGGTAGTGGATTTGGAGATTAATTTCAAACCCAAATCCTCTGACTCCAAAGCCCAAGCTATTCATTGAGAAGGGAATATATTGTTAAAGAATTGTTATTTGATTGTTTTATACAAGAATTTCAAAAATAAAAGGAAGAGACAGATGATATAGCTTGATTGACGCAAACTGTTTAGAATAATGAGAGAAATTGTCTTCTCTTGTGAAATAAGAAAACTGAGTATGTGTTCAATAATAGAAATAAGAATTACTCCAAAAAAAGCAAAAAAAAATAGGAACTACTTTGAGGAAATTAATTAGTTTATTGGAAAACATAGGCCCAATGTATAATTGTAACAATGTTTCTGCAGACTTTTTGGAGTTGTTAGAAACTTACGAGGAATTAACTAACTGAAAATGATAACATAGAAGGAAATCCACATTTATTAAGTACCTACTGTGTACCATCCACTATGTTAAATACTTCATAAATATTTACTCCTTTGATCTTTATGACAGCCTTTGAGGTAAGTACTATTATTGCCATTTTACAATTGGAGAAACTGAGACAGACTTAAGTTAAGTGACTTGCCCAGGTTCACATAGCTAGTACTTTTCTAAGGCAGAATTTGGATTCAGATATTCTTGACTCTGGACCCAGAACACTATCTGCTATTCCACGTTACTGCTCTGTAACCTATCTGTCATATTTGTAGTCCCACAAGTCATGTTTAAAATATCACACTGACTTCTAATTGAACAGGTTATTCTCCAGAAATTCTTCATTTGCTTATTAGGGCAACTGTCATTAGAAGGTACTTTTCACTACCAAGAATACTTTTCAGTAGTGGACAGTGAATTACTAATGAACATCCAGTTCAGGAGCTTTATATGCAATGTTTCCCCTTCAGTGGGAAACAAAATAATTTATTATAACCTATAAGAAGCAATGAACTTCTAAGTACAAAAATAGATTTAATAAAAAATAAACACATAAAAATTATGTAATCCTTTCTCTTCCTCTGTTTGCCATTATCCTGTTTACTTTGCTTCTGGAATTATATCATAATTAAGCTATAAAATGACCCAGAGAATTCCCTTGATGTCTAACATCTCCAGAGTTATGTAATTTTTAACCTACCTCTGCTTAAAATGACCCTTTCAACCTTTTTTTAATTGTTCTTGAGTCAAATGAGCTTAAAGGGCCATACATTACAAGAACAATTTATTCAACTTTTTCCTTTGCTATGATTCCAGAGAAAATTGACCTCCAAATCTTCTAGTAAATTTCTCCTGTATTAGAAATAGAAGAAACTAGTTTTCGGTTTGTCTGTTAAATCTGAGATGAGGTAACAAAAACACATAAATAAAAATCATCCTTCTGACTGCAAAGAATAAAATAAAATAATCTCATGGCATTTGAGTCCTGGATTTAAAGACCAGACAGGTAGTCCATGATCACAGGAAAACTATCTAGTTATAATTTATTGATATTTAAACAAATAATATAGTGAGGATGTGTGTCTGTCTAGGATACTGTCACCTAGTTTGTCCTAGTGATGAGACATGCCAATCATAAAATTATTCCAAATTAAGTGATTGTCCCCCCCCAGCATTTAAAAAGGATTATTAATAGCTACTAAAGATATGGATTTAATAGTATTGTATATGTATATATAGGAGTAGAGAAAAGGAACTACTACTTTTTCACAAGTGCACTTCTCTAGGGGAAGAAAATCCCTTTTAAGCAATGAATATACAAATCATGAGTAAGCTAAATTAGAATGCAGACAAAAATGGCACACTTCCATGTTCAGGAGTAATAGTCATATATTCGTCAGTTGCTGTCTGTTTATATCTACCAATCCCCACCCCATGCCATAGGCAGAACAAACTAGATTAACACTGCCAAGACTTAAAGCAGCATTATTTCTTTGATGGTGTTTGACCCTCATTTAAGAATAAATCTACTATATTTCTCTGAATTTTGACACAATTCCTCCCTGCACAGTCTCTTCAAACTTCTCCTAAGATTTATGATTCCAATAAATGAGAGTTCAGTTAGTCATCAATTAAGTTGATTAAATTGGTTGTGATTAATCAAGACATTTCTATTTAACCCATCATGGTACATAGTACTGAAGTATAGTGCTGGGAGTATTAAAAAAATCCTGATCTGTTATGCATAATAGTATTTTTGTGAGAAATTAAGGAAAGTGGTTTTACTGTGACATCTTGAAATGCTAGCAAGAATGGACTCCTTAATTTAAATCAGACAGGTAGATAGCTTTAGGAACTTATAGCAAGGCATTGAAGGTTCTTAGAGAACTATAATAGGGGTTCTAGGAGGTGGAACTCACATCAGAAATGGATTCTGGTGGCAAAAAAGAGATTAAGATGGTGAGGAGTAGGGCTGGAGGAGTTTAATTTCTTCTTCTCCCAGTACTTCTTCCTTCATTCTTTCTCCATTTTTGTTGCTTATGCTGAAGCAGACAGAGCTGAATAACCTGTTATAGTAGAAATCAGACTAAGAATTGGACTGTCCTAAAAGTTTGGGGTACTCCTTAACCAATTCTCTGTATCAGTAAGTGGTAGGTACAAGGGAGGAACAGAAAAAGAAGAAGCATTATTTTCTCTTGTTTCTTCAATTTGATTTCTCCTTATACTTGACCATTCCTGAGAGGTTACAGAGAATCAGAGCTAGGGTATTAGATTTTCTATGTATTTATTCTAGAGTGATGATGAAGGGTTGTGTGACAAGAAAGTTTTCCTATGCTACCTCCTCCCTTCAGAAACCTGTTCTTGCTATATAGCCCTAAAATCTAAGAAACACTAGATCTTCAGCTATGATGGGGAATAAAAGGGAGAAAATAGGAAAAGAGAATTTCTGAACTTTCATTTTTCATATAAAAGTTAAGTCTAAAATATGCTTTAATAAGCCACTGGTTAATTATATTGATTAAAATACTTTCTCACAGTATGGATCGCTCTAGAAGTTCATCTTTAGAGGCTCATGTTTTAGCAAAATATTTAAAAATCTAAAATAGCATATCCAGCAATTTAAAAATATTCATAGTCTAGTTTTCCTGCCAACTCCAGGGGAATATAATGTTTACATGGCTGAAATTCATTAATATTCAATGAAACATATAAAGAACCTAATAATTTGCAAGGAACTGTACTAGGCACTATATGACGGTAAAAATTTGCATGCTTTCAAGGATCTGGCAATTGTAGGTGCTATATATCATATGGCTAAACACATATGTCGAATATAATGTATAAGTTGTGATGCAAAGAAGAAATTGAAACCTTGCTCTAGGAGAATTGTGGAAGACAAGCATCAAAGGAACTATGTATGGAATAAACATTGATTCTGTAGTCAGTAAACCTAAATTCACATGCTATTTCTGACACTTAATATATGTGTGATCTTATGCAAATCACCTCTCTCAACCTGTCTCTCCATTTGAAAAGTGACATGGCTTAAGTGTATTACCTCTGATATTTCCTCTAATTGTGCATGGTAATGTCTGTAGGGATTTACATGGGTGTGTTTGCCTATGTGTATAACTTATCCCTCAAACACTGTAGGTCTTATGTTCTTAATTTGTAAAATGGAAAGTGAGAGGGTGGAATCATAATATATGATGCTTATGCATATTTCTAAACTTTGTTTTAATATTGGTACTTGTGTTTTTCTCTGGACCTAATTAGTAATTGAGTGCTTATTTATTTAATGCTTCAATGTCAAATCTCTCTATATCTGGACTGTCTGTGTGAGTATTGTTGAAATATGAATTTCATTTTTCTTTGCATATTTCTGAATAAATAAGTGTGTGTGTGTGTGTGTGTGTGTGTGTGTGTGTGTGTGTGTGTGTGTGTGTATGATGTGTATATGTAGGAATGTTTGGGGCTGGGGTTGGCTCCCAGAGCGCTTAGCCATCTGCACCCTGCCAGGTTGCCAGGCTTTCCTCAGTGGAAGGTTAGCTTCTTTGTGTCATTCTGTGGGTTCTGTATCTCCAAAGTTTGTTCAGAGTCACCTTTTTACATGAATTGGGGAAAGTAGAAACCAGAGCCCCTCAAAAGTCCTGTAGATTCTACTCTGCCATCTTGACTCTGCCCCCTCTATTATTTTTATTGTTGATAAACCAGGCACTGATCAGAATGCTATTTTTGTATCATACTACAATATTTTGTGAATTTCCTATTTAATTGATGAGAGAGGGATATTACTAAATTTTAGATGAGGAAGCTCCACCTGGGATTTTTGAAAATCAACATTGATTTGTAACTACTAAAATATTAGGATGATAGTGTCTTAAAATTTAAATCATAACCTATTCATATTATAATGAAGAACATATAAACAGATAACAAGTAAAAACCAATTTCATGTGAAGTATTGGCAATTGTTATCATGATTAAAATAAAAAATGCTGATTTTTGAGATCCTGATTTGGTTCTGATGTCAACTGAAGCAAAAACAGATTTTCAAATTTCCTGTAATGTTAGCACCATCCTCGTGAGATAAGCCTAGATCAACTGCTTCTAGGTTTCAGAATGATACATGAAAGGCCCTTTGTAGGCAGTTTAAATACAATTTGTGGACCAAATAACTGATTTGTTTTGGTATTCCAAATATAGTAGGACAAGATCAGAATTTTCTTGTTTCTATGTATGATAAATCTAACCAAAAAATATTAAAACATGTATCCAGTGGGGAGCAAGAAAATAAAGGAATGGGCAGATTTGTTAATGTAAACAAAGAAATAATTATTTTATTTATTATATGATTATGCAGTCATTTTTTAGCATATTATAGGAACAATATCAGTGCAAGGCATTCTTTAGTGAACTGTTAGAAAAGATCCAAATTTTGTGGGGCAGCGAGGTGGCACAGTAAGTAGAGTACCCGCCCTGAAGTCAGGAGGACTTGAGTTCAAATCTGGCCTCAGACACTTAATACAAAACTAGCCATGTGACTTTGGGCAAGTCACTTAAACCTGACTGCCCTCCAAAAAGAATAATGCTGATTTTAGCTTATTTAGTGTACTTAAAAATAATGTTTGCTTTTATTTATATTTTTTTCATAGTGACAATTTTTATATCATGGTTTTCAAAAATTTAAGCATAAATGAGTTGTCTATTTCAACAACTTTTTTCTGCATTTTGTGATACAATCATATGATTAAAATTTTGTAATCAATGTGGTCTAATATGTTTAATGTTTACTGAAGGGTGAATCATATAACCATTCTTGAAAAAAAATGTAATCCAGTTAAAAGTAATTTTACTAAGAATGATTAATATAACTAACTTTAATTCCATCAGGACTCTTTCTTTTTTTTTTTCTTTTGTCCATATGAGTCAAGAGAGATTTTTATGGTTTAGCTTTGTTGTTGTTGTTTTCTTGTGGAGATCAGAGTTAAACTATTAAATCTTAAAACTGGACTAATACTTCCAGGACATATTATATATTCAGTATTTGAAAATTTGTTATTTATGGTACTTTTAAGCATAGTGCTGTTTTCCTCCATGTTTCTTTGATTTTTGTCTGATATTAGTGTTACCTAAACTGAGATAATGATTTCCACTACTGAATCAAAGCAGAATCTAGCTTAACCACTCATTTTAATTTAATTAATATTTATATTTTAAATATGTTTCTTAAAATATTTTCTGCTGGGGTGGCAAGAAGGTGCAGTAAATAGAGCACCAACCCTTGAGTCAGGGTGACCTGATTCCAAATCTGACCTCAGATACTTAACACTTAGTAGACATGTGGCTTTGGGCAAGTTACTTAACCCCAATTGTCCTGTCTTCCCCCCTCCAAAAGGCAAAAAAACAAACAAAAACAAACAAACAAAAAACATTTCCATTACATTTACTGTTATATTAGAATATCTTCCTCCATTTTTGTTGAATTAATTCCATTCACACCCTTAGTTACAGTTGTGAGAACTACCTTTCTTTCCGTTTTATGGAATAATGATGTTTCCTCCCTTTGCCACTATACTTACTCACCTATTTACAAAGGAAAAGATGAGAAAGCAAAATAAATCTGTTCACTATTAATATATAGTTAGAATGTTCTTACTTAATGTGTTGCTCTATTTCCTTTTAACCCAGCCCAAAGCCAGATCACTGTATGTTGAAAAAATTCTCTTTTAAACTTTCTTTTCATAACTACCCTTTCAAAGTTGAAAGTTTTTTTTTTTTGCTTCTATTTCTTTATCCATCATCCTGACTCTTTCTTCTCCCTACTCTCACGTAGTTTCCAATTATTTTATTGTAGTTCTGCACTATATGGTCTTCCTAAAAAAAAAAATGTCCTTGTTCAAATATTTGGTGGAATAATTTCTTCAAACCATCATGATTCTTATATAATATTCTCCTTTTTTGCCCTAATTATAAGGGGAAGATTCTCCTCTTCCTCCATCCTTCTCCATATTTTTTTTTTTGCCCCTCTTGAAATCTCTGAAATTGTCAATAGCTAATAGCTAGCATTTATATGGTACTTTAAAGCTTGCATAACACTGTACATATGTTACCTCACATCATGAAAATCGATAGGCTCTTCTTCCCCTTTTATAAATTTAAGACCACCACTTATTTGTTATTAAAAAATAACAACTTTGGGGGTGGCTAGGTGGTGCAGTGAATAGAGCGCCAGCCCTGGAGTCAGAAGGACCTGAGTTCGGGGGGCCTCCGACACTTAATCCACACAGACAAAAACCTAGCCGTGTAACCTTGGGCAAGTTACTTAACCCCAATTGCCCTAAAGGGGCGGCTAGGTGGCGCAGTGAGTAAGAGCGCCGGCCTCGGAGTTGGGATGACCCAAGATCAGATCCGGCCTCAGAAAATGAGCACCCATGCATAAATCATGACTAGCCATGTAACCTTGAGCAAGTTACTTAACCCCAATTGCTTTAAAAAAAAATAACAAAAAAATAACAACTTTTTGATGCTTCTAAGTTCTTTTTCAGTTACAAGAGTTTATCCAGCTCTATTTTCCATAACATGGATTATTGGAAGTGACAAATTAAATTAAAGAATGATTATGGAGCAAAATGATTTTTGATCTGAGTTTTGAGGTTTTGTGAGTGTGTGTTTATGTGTCCTTTCATTTATTATTAGTAAATGTATTCTGAACTTTTCTTTCCAGAGTTAATGTTACATGATCTTGTATAAGAGTGAATATAGTTCCTTCATAGCTAATCTCTCTCTTTATGGCATATTATAATTTTTGACCTTTTTTTTCTACCATTGGAATCAAAGCATTTAGTTTAATATCTAAAAATTAATGTTTACTCCCTGTATTACCTTGTGCAATTAATTTAAAGTCATTGAAACTCATTTTCTTTTTCTGTAAAATGACAGCATAGGGCCCAGATGAACTCTTAGTTCTTCTCTGGCTCTCTCTCTAAATACATTTAATCCTTTGATTATAGGTAGGATTTGACAATAACATTTTTAAGTATCTTAAGTTTTAGGTTTCTTTTAGGTAGTGATTAGGATATATCATTTTCTTGTCCTAGTCATTCTGGGAATATACTATGATGATTGATTTAAATATGATACTTAAGATGTATATGTATGCATATACATACATACACACATATATGCATATATACATATATGCATACACACATATGGAGACAGATAGACTGAAATAATGTTTTTAATGGTGCCCAATTATTCACAGGTGCCGCTTTCAGAAAAAATGGTTGTTTATTTGTATTTGAATTCATTCTGGAAGGTACCCTTACCTGCCTATTAATTCCAAAAATAAATCTATGGAAAACTAAAATATGTAAACTCCAAAGAGATTCCATTAGCATTTACTTTAAAATATGGTTAACTGGCACAGAATAACAGAATTGAATAATAACAGAAGTTATTTTTTAAAATATAGGTGATTCCACAGAACAACAGAAAGCAATTAGTGGTTTTTGTCACTTTCTGACAATGTACTGGACTATAGATGCTTCAGTTTTAAACAAAGATGTCATTGCAAATGTTCTTTGGCTGGCTGTTGCTGATGAATACCACTAGGAATAGTAGCTATTAATATTTATAATATTTATTTGTTTAATATTTATTATACAAATATTTTATAACATTTGTATAATAAATATTAAATAAATAAATATTTTATAATATTTATATATATTTATATTATATAAATATTTTATAATATTTGTATAGAATTTTAAGAAAGAAAGACAACAGACTCACTTTATCTTATTGAATCCTCCCAATAATTCTACGAAATAAGGACGATCATGGTTTCTGTTTTACAGATGAACAAATGAGGGCTTAAAAAAGAAAAAAAATCACTTCTCTAGACCTAAACAGAAAAAACCTTCTGATGCAAGATTTTAATTCATATCTCTCTGACTCCAAGTCTAATGTCCTATTCACCTAAGCACATCAATTCACTGAAAAGTCATTTATTGTATCTGCTTTCATGGTGGCACAATTACCTATCTGTCACCATCTCTGTCAATATCAATATCCTTATCACTGCAACTGGCAAGGAATCATAGTGAAAGTCAACATAGGTCTTGGAAATATAGTTGCAGGGCTGGGGAACCCCTTTCGCAACTATGGTTTTCCCTTGAAGCTAGATGAACTTCCTTTCATTTTTCCTTTTGGTATCACCAGGGGTGGGTTTATGATGACCATGCATATCTTCTAAGACATTATGTGGGAGTGTGTCTTTTAAAGCAAGTCAAAGGCCTTAAAGAGATAGGACCATGTATTTTTAACTTCTTCAAAGGTATCCAATTCTCCAAAAGTAGAGCTAAAGCTGTTCAGATGTCTTCACTCTGCATGGCACCATTATGTTGAGTTCCTAGAAGGTGAGGGTCACAAGACTGAAGAATGAGGGAGTAACTGAGCCAGGTCAGAAATGAAGTAAGCCAAAGCTTCTCTCATGATCATCAGTGGGTTAGGAGTATAAGTGAGCACTGAATTTCCAACATGGAAAGGATAAAAGACAGAAGGAGAAGGAAGATGAGGAGGAGAACAAGGATAAGGAGCAGGGAAAGTATGAAATATGAAAGAAAAACAAAATTAAAAAGAAAACATAAAGTGACATTTTAAAATAAATTATTTTTGCTTTACCTCCCCTTTTCCATTTGCTTTGGTTTACTTTTATAAATTATTAAAAAAAGGACAAAAGCACATGTGTTGAAAATGCATATATAAAAGATGTTAGCCAACAACACATTTAGTACTCCATAAGACCCATTTGCTATGCACATTTTCGAGTTTTTAATTTCTTTCTAAAAAAGAATGATGCTAACTAGAATTTGTAGTCTATCAACCTTTCAATGGATAATTGAGTCTTCCCTAATCTTTTTTTTTTTAACATACTCTTGATGGAAAAGAAAATGTTTAAAAGTTGCACATATTTATTAGTTACACATTACTTGCACAGATTTTTTTTTTTTACTTGGTTTGATAGAGGTCATATGTGAAGCATTATTATGTGGTTGATTTATCTATTACTTAAAAGATGTGCACGTCCCTCTTAACAGTTCTCTCACCTGTGGCTGTAATAAGCTGTACCACGTACAGTGGCCATATCCCAGTAAAACTGTCTAGGCAGACAGGCAAAACCATGCTGAACATAACCAACAAGCACACATTGATGAGTTAAGGGGATGTCTACCACTAGCATGTGAAGACTTCCCCGATGTAATGGGCAGATTAGAATGATTTTTTTTTTCCCCAATGACCTTAAGAAAGCAGCCGAAGCAAGGTACTGTGGAGTTCTTCGAGATTGATCAGACATCAAATATTCCAAGGTCGTCACCCTCTGCCTCCCAGGCTGTGCACAGTCAGTCATCTTGATTTTTGTCTTGCTACTCAAATTTAATGGTTTAGGAAAAGACAGTGAGGCTGATGAACTTGTTGAACTCTACCTTATTTAAATCCTATTTATTTGTGAGTGAAAACATCACTCTCATGATATAATCTGTCCTTTTCAAAAATAAAGGTAAAAAATCTATACATTTCACTAATATCTAAATCAAGGTGGGACAAAGTTGTTTCCCCAAAACAATCCGAAGGTATACATATTTGAAGTTACTTGTTTTAGCCCTGAGATGCATGGTTGCAGAAGAGAATTATCTTTTACTATCAATAAAAAGCCTAGGGCTTAATATATGGCTAATAGGAGTAGGAACATGCTTTTCAAGCATAAGGAGATATCAGGAAAAGCAGAAGGAAAAAGCCTTGAGACAAAAGACAAATAAAGCCAAAGGAGAGGTAGTCAAAAGTGAAATACTTTTGAACAGGATATAGGGTCATCTTTTAAATATGCTGATAACTCTATGGCAGTAGAACTTGTTCCTCTGTAATACTGTGTAATTTACTTTATGTGATGAAGACCATGTTTCTGGCAAGAAGTCCATCAACTTCATCGGAATGCCAGAGGAGACTGTGATGGAAAAAGATGTACTAAAATCCCTACTTTAGGTGAAATAGAATCAGAGCTCAAAGGAAAATAAAGAATTTGGGGGAAGTAAATGAAGAAAAGTGAAGATTATAAAAGAATTATATCTTTATACACACATATGTATACATATATGGGTGTGTGTATATATATATATACATATATATGTGTGTATATATATACATATATATGTATATATATGAAGAAAAATAGTATTGGACGAAGAAAAATAGTCAAGAGATAAAAGCATGAGAGAGAAAAAGAGAAAGAGAGAGATATGATGGAAGTGAGAGAGGGAGAAAAGGAGAGACAAATATGTATTAATGCATGGAAATAAAATCTCATAGTAGAGAAAAAGATGTATGTTATCACTCTGTATCTTAAGAAATAATATAACCTGTCCAATACATAGATACATTTGTATGCATGGATGGATTATACAAGAAGATGTATGCTTATACACATATATGTATGTAAATTATGCATAAAATCTAATTTATGGTCATTCCATATACCTTTACATGTATAGATAGAAGATAGAGAGATAACTGCTAGTTAACTAGCTAGATAATAGGTAGATAAATAGTAAGAAAGATTAGATAGATAGATAGATAGATAGATAGATAGATAGATAGATAGACAGATAGGTAGATACATAGATACATAGATACATAGATTTTTACCAGGACCAATATTTTTTCAGTTTGAAGATATTATCAAAAAAATCATCACTTGATCTTTCCATTCACATTCATTAGTTGTTATCACTTCTCTCTTTCATAAATGGAATATCTGAGAAGCTGTCAACCATTTACAGCTCCAATTCCTTTCTTCTAACTCTATTTTTACTTCTTCTGGCTTCCAAACCTCCTCTTTAAACGGAAACTTATCTCTCCAAAGTTACCAGTGATCTTTTATTTGACAAATTCTTTTCTCTGCCCTCATTTTTTTCTATCTACAAGCTATAGCAGTATTGATCACTCTCTTCTTCTGGATACAGTCACTTCTATAAAGAGATAAAAGCATGAGAGAGGTTTCCATGACATTACTCCATTCTGGTTCTCTTCAAGCTCCTCTTCTTTCTATTTTGCTAGGTCTTTATCCAGCTTACTCACATATCATCCAGAGCTCTGCCTTGGGCCTCCTTCTCCTTCCATACCATTTCACTTGTCAAACTCATCAACTCTAATAGATTTTATTATTATATCTATGCTTGACTTTCAAATCTATTTATCTTTCCCTAAATCCTCTCCTGACCTGTAATGCTAAATCTTTCATTGCCTATTGGTTTGCAGAGCTCTTACATTTAACATGTACAAAGATGGATTTATCATATTTCTTCTAAAGCCCTCTAAAACCTTTCCTTCTTCCAGAATTCCTTGTTACTATCAAGGGTACCAGTTTCTTCTCAATATTGGAGATTCATGACCTGGGTATCATCTTTGACTCGTTTCTCTATCTCATCCACATATCTAATTAATTGCCAAGTATAGTCAATGTTTATATATGAGAAAGCTTCATAACCTCTCTCATATGAACCCCCTTCTGTCCTCTTACACTGCCACCATTCTGGTGAGCATTCTAATCACCTCAAATTTAGATTATTGCAATAGTCTAATGCATGGTTTTCCTGACTCAAGTTCTCTCTAGCCCAACGTTTAGTCAGTTCTCAAACTGATCTTCCAAAAATACAGGTTTAACTGAAATGGGGGTCTGAACCCACCCCACCTTTTAACAAACTCCTGTGGATCTTTACCATCTCCAGAATTAAATACAAAACCCCCTGACTTTTAAACACTTTGTAATCTTGTCCCGTTCTACTTTTTCAATCTTCTTATGCCTACACCTATATACTCTGCAATTTGGTGACACTGGAATCCTTATTGTTCCTTGCATAAGAGAACACATGTACTGATATCATTATCTTCACTGGCCTTTCTTTTTGCCAAGAATTCTCTCCCCCTTTGTCTCTTCCTCTTACCTTCCCTGGTTTCTCTCAAGGCCCAGATAAAGTCATACTTTCTAGAAAGGACAACTTTTCAAATGCCCCTTAATTCCAATGCCTTCCCTTTGTTGCTTATCTGCATTTATGCAGTATATATCTTATTTTTACATAGTTATTTTGCATGTTCTCTCTCATTAGATGGTGAGCTTCAAGAGAGAATGGACTCTTTTGCATTTTCTCATATGCCTAGAACATTACATAGTACCTGTCACATAATAGTCCTATCGACTAACTGACTGACTCCTAGTGTGGTATCTCTTCCACAGATGAGATCATAGTAAATCTTTAACTCAGTCTTTGCATTGTTTGTGATGCTGAGAGGTTAATAAATGATAACCCAAAGAGTTTGTGTCAAAGGCAGAACTTGAAGACAGATCTTTTGGTTTAAAGGTCTAAAATCTCTCCACTATCACATGTTACTTTAGAATCATACACCAATTATTCATCCACCCATCCATCTATCCATAAATCTCTCTCTCTCTCTCTCTCTCTCTCTCTCTCTCTCTCTCTCTCTCTCTCTCTTCTAGTTACTATAGGGTCTACAGAAGAAGTTGTCAGGTCATATCACTAACATTAGAAATTTATCCATTTATCAATCTATCATCTATCTGTCTATTATATGTTTTGCTCATCAATGCATATTTTCTCCTCAATATTTAAACAGGTGCCTTATTATTCAGGTAATCTTTTCAAGCAATAGGTAGATAACAATATTCCATGTGCACACCTGTATCTTTCATGATGAATAACATTATCTTATTCAGATTTGAAATACTCTAAAAATTGCAACTTATTTTTCAATTTTATTCAGCATAGTTTTTTGATAATAGCATTCTTGATATAGTAATTTGTATTTTTTTTTACATTTTTACCCACAGGAATGGACTTTTCTAGTTGCTTTTATTTTTAACTACAAATGAGTCTTTCATATTCTCAGTAAATACGCTTTCACTATTTCATGTGGTTGTATATATATGCAGTTCCTCTCTTATTCTAAATTAAATGTTTTTTCTTAGATACTTCACCTTGTGTTGTTATTTTTTCCCCTCATTTCAAGTGAAAAAAATCAATGCAGTTGGATCCAGAGTATCCTGTACTCTAGCACTATTGTTCTTGTTGGACAAAATTAAACTGACTGGGGGGGGGGGAATAAAGAAAAAATTAATTCAAGATGAAATAGACATACAAGCAAATTACAACTACAGCCTCCATAATGACACTGAACATACAAAGTGGGATTATCACTAATTCTTAGCTATAACAATTCAATTCACAAAATCTTATTTGTACTGTCAATGGAACAAAAGAAAAAAAAGATAGAAATTATGAAAAAGTAAATGAAGGAAGGAAGAAGGAAAAAGAAAGCAAAAGAGAGAACTGTATCCATGTACTGATTGGAAAAAGCTCATCTAATAGCCACACAGTGAAGATATACATTCCATCCTCTCTTTGAATGACTCAAGGAAAATGTGATTTTTCCTTACACCTTACAAAGAAAGATCCTCAAATTTTATGGAATTTTTTAAAAAGCAAATAATCTTTGTATTAGAAATGTTTTATTAAAAATGATTTACATTATTGTCAAAAGTTAGATGACCTAAGGCTTACTTCATTCTCCTGTAATTTATGCTTTCTTAATTTGGGCCTTCACCCTGAATTGGAAGTCTAAGAATAAATGATCTTGCTCACTCGAGGGCAGAAAAATGGGGCCAAAAAGTGAAAGAAAAAGTAATTCACATATCTGACCAGAGGCTCTCACACAGGAGGATATTAAGTTCTGTGTTGCTGTGACTAGCTATCCATATAACAGCAGGGAACAATTTAGCAGACTATTTTCATCCTCTAATGTTGAAAGTATCTCTAAAAATAGTAAAAAAAAAAAAAAAGAGGTCTATGTGGTAAGCAAAGGTGGTTTAGGTCTCCATGTTATCACAATTTATAAAATCAGTCATCCTATAACTGAGCAAAAAATGGATGCTTTTTTAAAGAGAGATTTTCCAAAAATTAAACTACACACAGTGCACATATACATTCATACACATGTACATATATACCATACATGTCTTATATATATATGCATATGTTTTTGTGTATGTATATTCAATATTCCCAGTTTTTAATATGTATGCATATGTATTTATGTGTGTATATATGTATATATGACTGTGTACATATTCACACATGTTTGGGGTTATTTTTTTCAGTTTTTTGGATATACATATTTATGGGAGTATGTATCCAAAGTTTATTCCATGACAGACAAGTAGTAAAAGCATATCAGCAGAGTTCTAAGAAGATAAATTGCATACTCTTGATGACCATATGAAAAATTATTCTAAGTCATTCACAGTAAGTGCAATGAAAACTCTGAGGTTTCATTTCACAATCAGCCAATTGACAAAGCTAATGAAAGATGGGAATAGTCAATGTTGGATTTCTTGTTGAAAGAAAAGCACATTAATAAATTATTTGTTAAATTATGATTTGGGTAAAATATTTAAAAATAATTTGGAATCTTGGAAAGAAACTGACTAAGTATATATAAACTTCAACTTGGACTCTTATTGCTATTGAAGTCTTCAAAAAGTCTCATTTACTTCTTCCTTTCCACCGGCTGCGCCATATTCCAGTGAGTTGCCAAAATTACTAACACAAAAGGAAAAAGGAGAGGAACACGATACATGTTTTCTAAGCCCTTTCAAAAACATGGTATTGTCCCTTTGGCTAGATATATGCAAATATACAAGAAAGGTGATATTGTAGATATCAAGGGTATGAGCACATTTCAGCAAGGAATGCCCCACAAATGTTACCATGGCAAGACTGGACGGGTCCATAATGTTACTCAGCATGCTGTAGGCATTGCTGTAAACAAACAGGTTAAGGGCAAGATTTTAGCCAAAAGAATTAATGTGCGTATTGAGCATATTAAACATTCCAAGAGCAGAGATAGCTTCCTGAAGTGGGTAAAGGAAAATGATCAGAGAAGAAGGAAGCCAAAGAAAAAGACACGTGGGTTCAACTGAAATGCCAGCCTGCTCCACCCAGAGAAGCATACTTTGTGAGAACCAATGGCAAGGAACCTGAGCTGTTGGAACCAATCCCCTATGAATTCATGGCATAAGTGACTAAAAAAAAGAAAAAAAACAATAAAAAAATAAAAATAAATCTTGGATTATGAACAAAAAGTCTCATTTACATGATAATTATTGTAACAGCACCAGTGTAGTTGAAAACTAGAAATAAAGTGGTGAGGGACTAAGCAAGTTCTTCATTTTGAATGTCATGGAATATTATTGTGATATAAGAGACAGTGACAATGATGAATGAATGATTGATCAATGGATAGATTTAAAACATTTATTTCTTACTTTGGGCAAAATACTATGTTAAGTATAAGATTATTTCTGCCCTCAAGGAGTTCACATTCTACTAAGGGAAACAATACATTTAGTAGGTTTCACGTACATGTCAGATGAAAAGACACATTGGTCCTTAGTGTACAATTGCAAGGGCATATGAAAAGACATCCTTTTTTTTTTATTTCCACTGATATCTGTGTATTCTATAATGTTGAGTGATTTGTACATGACAAGGATTTTGGTGGTATTTTCTATATCTTCAGAAGTTATGATTACTGAGGAAGAGGCTGCTCTAGCACCTACAGTAAGTTCTCATCCATATTCTATTGATTTCTTTATATATATACATCTATGTATGCATGCATATATGTATGTTTGTATGTGTATGTATATATTAACATGTATTTTATGTATGTATATGTGTGTACACATATATATTTAAAAGTTTAGCTCCTCAGTGGGTAGTAACGGTATTTGAGGAGCATATTGAAGATAAAGGCACAAAAATAAAAGATACAAATAAAATTTTAAATAGAATATTTCTTATGACAAAAGAGAAAGATAATTTATACATTAAATCCAAACATTTACCAATTCGTTTTTTTTATTTTACCTTTGTTCTTCTTTCTATTTCTTCTCCCTTGCCCTTTTTACTCTACCAATTTGACTCTTCCTACTCATGAAATGTGTCCCAGTGAATTATTATCTTCACTGACTTGTATCAACTTTTTATGAATTTGTCATTTAATTGAGTTAACTTTATCAATACCTTGATATTTGATTAATTTATTGATAACTGATCATACCTTATTTGATATTATACACTAAAATTCATGTTCTAAAAGGCATAGATTGAAAAGAAGCAATTTTGTAGTTCAGTGCATTCTATTTTCTGCATTTCCACACTATTAATTTATTCAGTTGGCATATATTTATCATATTCAAATACATTCTTGTTGGGAGAATTTTTTGCTTATTACACACCTCATGTTGAAACTTGTGGCAATACTTTCTCCACACCATCCTGGCAAATCAATTTTCACATATGAGCATCTGGCAAAAGAAATGGGGTAATTGGAAGGTGTAAACATAAAACCTGTGGTAGCTAACAGTGACTATCCATAGAAACCAAAAACTAAAGTTTAGCTTTGGTTCAGATATATACCAATTAATTAATCTAATTCAATGGAGTCCATCCTGACCAACTATTTCATATTAGCCCTTTTCAAATGGATATCGTATAGGTATATCATACTCATCGGATCACAACAGAATTTATCTTTATTTTAACATTTTAATTTTATTCCTTTAAAATTACACTTTTTATTTTTTCCCTCAGTGCTTGTGTCTTCAGAGCAATTTTTGGCTCCTCAATCAGAAAAGCATGCTTATTCCTCTCATGGACATATCTAGCACATATGGAGACACCCTTAGCCCTGCTGACAGGCTTTTTTGTCTTTGACCACATGAGAATTTTTGTGTCATGACTTAAACACCTCAAAGTCTTCCTGAGCATACACCACAGGCCAATTTTGTTGCTTTTCGAGCTTTCTTGCAGAAAAGTAAATAATTCTATTACCTTGGGCTAATAATAACCTGCTTTTGTTGCAAGCTGGTTTGTAGGACAACCTATCATGATACGTCAAATGCAGACTTATTTTCATTCCTTTCAGTTCTGTCTTCAGAAGAGGGAAAAAGAGAACTTTTCTTTATACAGTTTCACACTATTTAAAATAAAACATGTATAATAAATAATATGGAAATAAAAGTGAAAATGCAGCAATGATTTGTCAGAAAACTCTTTACCTTGAGTATTTCAGGCCAAAAGATTTGAATTTGAATGTTGGTTTAGTAACTTAATACTTGGGTGACTAAGCAAGTAGCGTAAACTTTCTGAGCCTTAATTTCTTCAGTTTAAAAAAAAGTAAATTATATGATGTTGTATAGCTGAAAGTTTGAATGCTACATGGTAGTTTGAATATATACACATATATAGGTATATTCTCATATATATGTGTGCATATATGTGTTTGTATCTATATACCTTGTAGCTACTATTTTAAGCTGTGAAAAACATGTAGTTACATATAAAGAATAAAGATTTCATATATTTCATGACGGGGTTTGCTGTTTGGGAGTCAACATTTTTAAGTTTTGTGATATATTTAACTAAAGACATTTCTTATTAAGTGATTTTTTTTAAAAATAAAATACTGTAGTGAGCTTTTCTTCAGTTTTAATTTTGAATTTCTTTTCTCCTTGATCAGAATTATTTTCTTTGTACTTTATGAATTAATGTATATTTTCACAGTAGGATACCATTAATGTGATTGACTTACTATGCCATAAAGGATTCCAAATTAATTGTACCCATAGTGACCAGCAGGATGTTGTCATTGATTATCAATATATTATGCCTATTGCCTATAGTTGTATTCCTCTGGTGTTAATCACTGCTGCTTAAAGTTAATAGGATTACTGCAATGTTGATTTTCTGTAACTTAATTACATGTGTATTGTATGATGCATTGATTTTTCATTGCTTACTTTCCCAAATTTAGACACTTAGTATAATGTTCAGCTCTACATACTACTAGCTATCATTATTTCAAGGTTCCACTTATGTTTGCATTATTCCTTTGCTGAATAAAATCCTAACTAAATATTTTTTAATTGAAGGGTAACATTTTAGAAATATTATGTGTAGAAAGACATAAAACACACAGAAGACATTTAATTCCAGTAATCAACCCGAATATAAAAAAAATAAGGACATTATGTGAACATTGAGAGGTACAACAAATGATGTGAATGTATAAATAAATAAAACATTTATTAAGCCCTTAATACATAGCCTTTAATACAAAGCACTGAGCTAAGTGTTAGGGATACAAACAGAAAAGCAAGACAGTCCCTACTCTCAAGGAGCTGACACTGAGGAAACAACATATATGAAAGATTTGGGTTGATGCAATTTTATCAACAACAGGCATGAATAACCACATAAGATAAAGTCAATTTTCCCATATCTGACAGAAAGAAGCAAAAATTTACAAATTCGAAACAAAGAAAAGTTATGAAGAATCCCTGGGTAATGTTAGTTTGTTAATATAATAAAGATGGTTCATCTACATAGAGACAGCAATTTCTGTTTGGCATAAACTTAACACTTGAAAAAGGCACAGTATCCACTGATGGTAGGGGACCTACATACATTTGTACATCACTATTCTTGTCAGTAACAAGCCCATTCCTCTCCACAAGAAAACCATTTTGAACATTAGATAAGTCATGTAATGAAAATACTCCAACCTTGGGAAGAGGTGGAGTGGGGGAAATGATGGTACAGAAAGGTATGATTCAGGAAGCCATTAAAAGATTAAATTTTGGACTTTCATGCAATATGAAGTCTAAAAATACTGAAGTAACACAACAAGAATGTTTGGAACACTAGAGATTGGATTTGACAGAACAGAAATGGGCAATTGCATGCCAACTGCCACATCCTGGTAAATGAATAACTATCCAGGCTTATTTCTATAGCCCAGAGACAGAAAGTTTGATGAACTTTGAAGTTGTCTGACTTAAAGATTTAATATTAGATCTAAAATTTTCCATTTGCCATTTTAAGGATGGAATTTAATAGAGAGAGCTCATAACGGCGATATTTAAGTAGAGAGGAGAATTTGCACAAATAGAGTGGTGAGCAAAGAAGCAGTTTGATCATGTTGATATACTTGGATAGAACAGTATCATTGAAGCCTACCATTTAGAGACACGAGTTGCTTTAAGCAGCTGATTTTTGTTCACTCATGCCTTTCCCTGCAAGGTACCTATAGGTTTGTGGCCTCTATTACTGTAGATATTATATTCATTGGTGGCACAGTGTGATATGAGTTAATATGAGCATTGTAATGTTTTATTACATATGTATTTAATATACTAGTATCTGTAAAATCTATGCCTTGTTATTAAGTAAATATCACTTAGCATCTAAAAATGTAATATTATATTGTGATTGTCTATTGAGTAAATAGAAAACAAATTGGATGATTGAATGGGAGCTCAAGAGCTAAAGTGGTTAATGGGGAAAATTATTTTCCCTCAACCAAGTTATCCTGAGAACCTTAATATAACTCTGTGATAGTGGTCTATATCTGGAAAGCATGATAAAAAATCAATAAATTTATACATTTATGATATGCCAGCCATTAACTACTGGTATACAAAATGCCAAAACAAGCAAACAAATAAAATTATATATAAATAGGATATATATAGAGAGAGAATTGTGGATTGTCTAAAAAATAAAATAAACAAACAACTAAGATTAAAGAAAACTAGGAAAGTCTTCTCGCCAAAGGTGAGACTTAAACAGAGATGGATAAATGGGAAGATAGTACACTTGTCAGTAACGGGGAAGTTTTGGAGAGGAGAGTGTTTAAAAGGAACACTGAGTTCAATTTTGGGTAACACTTAAAATATATATGAGATACATCCAGTTCAAGATCTGATAGGCAAATGGAGAGGACAGGATGTCAGCAGTGATGATAGGGCTGGACAAATATATTTAAGAATCATCTGTGTAGAGATGATATGGCATAGAGGGTAAAGGGAAGAATGCCCAATGTAGAACCATAGTGGATATTCACCTAGAATTCAAGCAATTCTGATGAAGCACTTGCCAGAAGCAAACAGTATCATAAGACTATAAAGAAGAAAATATCAAGGAGAAGAGGACAGCATTAAATCTTCAGAATCAAGAATGATGAAGAGTGGAAAAAAAGTCCTTAAATTTTCCATTTAATAGAT